>MCJB01044476.1:53651-67360 GCA_002018475.1 Nicotiana obtusifolia | reverse complement strand
TCCCCCCCCCCCCCCAAACTATTTCGAAATCATTCCGCGTATCTTAATACATAAGTACATATGTTGTGTGAATGTGTTGCTTTTAAGTTGTTGAAGATTCTATGAGCATGTTTTAAAGTTTCTCGGGTTGAGACGGAAGTTTCGGGATAAATTCGGAGTAAATAAGGACTAAAGTGCCCAGATTTACATACGTTGCAATGGCCGTAGGGGAGGCTTAGTTACATTTTTGTGACTCCGTAAATGTTGTTTGATCAGCTACATATATAAGTGATTCCAATTGCAACGACCTGACCGGTCGTTTTGAGCATTTGCATTCATTCGGTGGTTCGAGGGTATGAGTAGCTTCATTTGATGCATTACGACGTGCGTGTATCGTCGGTTTTGGTTTTTGAGTGATTGGGGATTGATTTGGCATTATCGTTCATCGCGTTCGCGAGGTATGTGCCGCGAACGCCAACCGTATTTTCTGTGGGCAGTGAGTTTGTGCTTCGCGAACGCGAGGCTTCTTACGTGTTCGTGAAGGATATCCCTCGAGCGGATCTATAAGTACTCTATTTTGGGCCTTTGAGTTATCTTATCACATTTTGAGTTGGGGAGTTCGGATTTGTGATTTAGGAGGGGATTTTCACCACATGAATTGGGGTAAGTTTTTTCAACTCGGATTTGATTATATTACATGGTTCCATCTTCGATTTTGGCATTTGATTGATGAATTTAAAAGATAAATTGGGGGGTTTTGTCTAAACTTTTCTAAAATGATTATTTGAGTTTTGAACGTTGATTCGGATTTGGATTTGAGTGACATTAGTATGGTTGGACTCGTAATTGAATGAGTTGTCAAAATTTATGATTTCTGTTGAGTTACGAGGTGCGGGCCAGATTTACTTTTTGGTTGACTTTGAATATTTGATTAAAGATTCGACCTTTATCGTTTGGGTTTGTTTCCTATGGTATTTTTAATTGTTTTTGAGTTGATTTTGGCTAGTTTCGAGCCTTTCTATTGTTGATAGGCGCGGGATGTCCTTTCTAGAGTGTTGTTCATCTTGCTTGGTATTTGATTTGGCATGTTCGAGGTAAGAAACATATCTAAACCTGGATTTAAGGGAATTAACCCTGTGAACTACATCATATGAGAGGTATTGAGGTGATGTACGCTTTAGTTGATGGGCGTGTATGCGTGCACCTGAGTGTTCATGACTAAAGGTAGCTTTTAGGCTATTATGGGATTGTTTTGCTCTCCCTTGTTATATCCGTGTTTTCTAGAACTGTATGATCATTTGAGTTCTGATTCATGTTAGAAATCGTGTCTAGGCTATGTGATACTTGTTTCAGACTTGATACGGCTATTTTCGCTGCTTTTTGAGCTATTTGCCTTAATTGTACACATACTCTCAATCATGATGCTACATCCGTGTATGATATTTCTGTCTCAGTATTTTCTTATTTGATTCCTCACATGTTGTTGATGCCTCCTAAGTGTAATGCTGTTGAACTTAGTATTGTGTGATGACTGAGACTTGAACAGTTAATGACTGAGTTTGGGCCATTTTGTATTGATTTTAAGATGATGCGTACGCCTGGCTCATATTGGGCTGAGTGTTATTGACTTGGGCGACGCGTGCACCAGGCCCCACTATTTGGGCTAAAAGTGATTATGATTAGCGCTCGGGCAGGATCCACCCTTTCTAGATTCTAACATGCCAACAATGGGTGCAAGAACAATAATTGTTTATACGTTATTCGATGAGGAAATTTATGCCAGGCACCCGTACATGCTAAGTGTTGATGTGTGTGATGGTTAGGGGCTTGTGCCAGGCACCGTGAGCGTGCTAAGTGTGGTTATTCTTGATGTTTTCACTGCGATGATATGCTTTGACATGTATATTTGACATATAGACACGAAGATGTATAATCCTCATACTAAATGGTAATATGACGTTTGATGATTTGACATATATGCATAGAGATGTATATTACTCATGCTAGACGATATATAACAATTGATGACTTGACATGTATATTGACATGTTGGCAAAGAGATGTACTTTCCTCATGCTAATTGGTAAAAAAAATTCTTATCTGGTGTTGTGAATTGGTAAATACTATTTTTTTCTAAACTCATGTTTATTGATTTCGGTGGTAAGATGTGGATTTAACTGTCACACTTAAAAACATGTTTATTTTTCGTGACTCTGAACGATCTGAGCATATTTCTCTTGAGTTATTTACCTTTACTGTCTTCATTACATTATTCACGAGTTGTTATTGGCCATTGGTGGTGGACATTGACCTTCTACCGAGCTTATCACTGCTTTTAACCCGAGGTTAAGTTTGTTACTTATTAAGTATATGGGGTCGGTTGTACTCACACTACAGTTCTGTACCTCGCGTGCATATCTTGGAGCTGATATTGCTGTGTATGGAGAGAGCTGGCATTGAAGATGTACGCGCTTTTCGGGTATAGCTGCCACTTGTTCTTGGTAGTTTGATGGTAGGCTATAATCTCGTGTTTTAGTCGCTTATTGCACTCTAATTTACTGCACTTTAATTGAGTTTAAGCTTTAATTGCTAGTGGTTTGCACTAATTGTGTGTTTTATGCCTTGTAGGAGTGATTCCGAGCTATGTAGATGTTATGGAATGAATTCGAGCTATTTGGAGCTTTGAAGTTTGAGTAAATGCCCAAGGGATTAAGTCGGGATCGCGTTCGGGGGTCGAAAACCACATCTGGATATCAAAAAGTCAAGAAAAATCTATACTATGAGAAAACAACACACCTGTGGGCACGTGGGGCGGCGCGCGGCGCGCCGCGGCTGCCCATTTGCTGTTGTCTGACAAATTGCAACCTATATGGATTTCCCCACTAACGCCCCGCGTGGCGTGTCACCCCATGCGGCGTGTCTGTGCAAATTTTACAGAGCAATTGTCCAATTTCGCGTAGGAAAGGTGTTTTCATTTGAGCCCGACCCTACTTGGTATAAATACATGAAAAAATATTATTTGCTGGACTTTTGACACATATACGACCTAAGGAGGCTAAGGAGGAATTGGAGAAGCAAAAGCACTAGGAGTTCATCATTCAATCCTCACTCAAGACCCGAGTTTGAATCGTTTTATGTTTTCCTTTATTTTAAACTTATTTGTGATGAATTACTCCATATCTATGGAGTAGTTCTCTTGAGGGTTTGATAGATTTTGGGTATTGATAATTTCCTGGGATTTATCTCTAGATAATTCACTTATAATATTCAAGCGAGTCTCTTGAATTTACTTAGTTATCAGTACAATTGTTTAGTAGAAACTCCTCTCTCGATTAAGTCTCAACCTTACAATATGAACCAATTTAAGCTCTGTGAATATATGCAAGAATGTGTAATGGATTGGTCTTTAGGAGAACCTCTATCGATTATCTCCCTAACTAGGTTTAATCAATGATTAACTAGTCTCTTTCGATTACTAAGAAGAATTAATGAACTCAACCAATAAGATAATGTAAAGATATCATAAGTTATACCTCTCTCGATTACATGAACATGCGATTATAGATGCAACAATTAAATCATCCAAAAACACTTCAATACATAAAAAACTAGAGTTATAATCGACAAACAAATATCAATACACCAAATCTATCAAGCCCTCAAGACAAATACTCCATAGATATGGGGTAATTCATCACAAATAAGTTTAAAGTAAAGCAAAACATAACACGATCGAAACTCGGGCTTTGAGTGAGGATTGAATGATGAACTCCTTGTGCTTTTGCTTCTCCAACTCCTCCTTAGCCTCCTTAGGTCTAATATGTGTTAAAAGTCCAGGAAATAATGCTTTTTCATGTATTTATACCAAGTAAGGTCGGGCCCAAATGAAAACACATTTTCCTATTTGAAATAAGACAATGGCTTGCAGTTTGTCAGACAGCAGCAAATGGGCAGCCACAGCGCGTGTGTTGTTTTCTCAGAGTACGGATTTTTCTTGTCTTTTTGATATCCAGATGTGATTTTCAACCCCCGAACGTGATCCCGGCTTAATCCCTTGGGATTTTACTCAGACTTTAAAGCTCCAAGTAGCTCGAATTCATTCCATAACATCTACACAGCTCGAAATCACTCCTACAAGGAATAAAACACACAATTAGTGCAAAACACTAGCAAATAAAGCTCAAACTCAATTAAAAGTGCAGTAAATTAGAGTGCAATAAGCGACTAAAATCCGAGATTGTAGCATATATCAACACCCCACACTTAAACTATTGCTCGTCCTCGAGCAATCAAACTACACTTTATATAGACACGACCTTTTTAAATAACTATCCTAAATCATCACACCGATCATATTTAAATTAGATTAAGTACAATACCATAACATCTTTGCCTCAAGATTTGACTCAAAAGCACCACGCTTTATTTATAACCCGCTTCTTACTCTAACATAGAGGTCAACAACATCACCTTTCCTTTATGAATTAAGTGCCCTCACACAACAATAGAGAGTGGTTCCACACACAATGAAAATTAACAACAATTAGGAACTCAAGATAAAAAGAATTCGCTCACTCTCAAAAAGAAACATTCATATGCCACAAAAGATGCACCACTGCCTTGCCCGTAGTGTACTACTATACTAATTGAGCTCATTCAGTCAAAGATCAAGTAGGACTTTCATTGGTTGTAATGTAGGCTGGAGGACGGGTATGATACATTTAGTAAGAGTGACTACACCTCCCTAAGAACTTTAATACATACAAATTACCTTTCAAAACCCCACACTTATGTCAAACCATACTCCACCTTCACATCAATATGCATTAACTTCCTACTACTTTAAGCACAATTATATCAAGAGTTACCACTGTCAAAGAATAATTGCAACAACAATACAATATTATTTTTCTTTTCTTTCTCAATTCTAGTGACAAAGAAAATCTTTTTGTCTTTTCTTTTGACTCTAATCCCTCAAGAAACCTGTCGAATGACATCCATCGTCGGGAAAAATCGAAAATTTGAAATTTTTTAAATTTTTATGGTTTTTTCCAATTTTTTCTATCTCTAACTACTAAAACAACAAAAACTAACTAACACATATACATAAAACATACAAATATCCCCCACCCCACATATAAAGTTGTGGCGTGTCCCCATGACACACAATTAAAAAGCATAAGGTAAAGAAACTTGTAACGCCCCATAAAATTTTACCTAAAACCCAGGGTTTCATAGTGCCGAAGTAGCCTTATGTGTTGACGATTTTAGAGATTCTTCAAGGTCGCAGAGTGAGGCAAGGGTGCCCAGTTCTGGAGGGCCCATTTTGCAGACCGCAGAAGAGTTATGCGACCGCAGATCTACATCGGGGCTTCATTTTTCTAATTTTTGAACCCGACCCCATTCATATAAAATAGCCTTAGGGATCATTTTAGAAGGTTAAAACTTATATTTCTAGAGAGAGGGAGCGCCATGGAGTGAGAGCGGAAGTTTCTAAGCTCATCATTCATCAATTCTTGCTCAAAGTTGAAGAATTTACAAGAAAAATGCAATAGGTCTTCATCCTAGAGGTAAGGTTCTACTCCATAGCCCTCAATTTCGTGATTTTAACTGAAAATAGGTAATAAGCCAAGCAAATTCTTGGGTGTGGGAGTTGTTTATTATACAGGCATGTACTATCAAGGGTAGTGTGAAGATTGTTGAGCTCATTTGGATAAACTTTGGGTAGTGGGATGAAAGAATCCACCATAGGATGACCTTGAAACCTTAATCCACACCTAGTGTTTGATAAAATATTCAAGTGAGCTGGAACTATGAATTCATTTCTAATTTGTGTTCAATTTTGCTATATGTCTAAATAGATCGAAGTGGCTAAGATTTTCAGAACATTGTGGTAATTTAAAAAGCTCGAGGCGAGGTATATTGGCTAAACTCCTCTTTAGAATTGAACCCCACAATGGCCTTGTAAGTCCCGTGATGCTCATTATAAACTGATTATTCTAAATAAGCCTGTTGTCAATTAAATATGCGTTCAATATATATTCCAAGGATTCTTGTTATGTTGAGTTACTGTTTGAGAATGTGGTTTAAGTATGGACTATGTATTATCGTGTTATGATTTAAAAATGTGATTCTAATGAAAGCTATCATGTCCAATTGTGTAAGTAATCACACTTGCCTAATACCGTAAATTGCTCAAATATGTGTTTAAAGTCTTAATTTGAAAGGCCTTATTGTTGATTATCCATGATGATATTTGAAAGTGAAAGAAGAGAATATGAAATATGATGTGCGGCCAACGTGCCAAGAATAATATTGCGCCATGGCCATTGGTACCAATGAAATGAATGATATGCAAAAGATTATGAAATAAGTGGTAAAAAGATCGTTTTAATATTTGAGAGTATCGTTAGCCACCGAGGAAGGGTGGATTGAAATAACCTAACACCGAAACTATACGTGTCGGTGTAGGAGTGATTGATGGGTAAGTCCCTGTGCTAATGTGATGAGATTGTTTCCCCTTATATGGGACGAGATTGATGTGTTGAGCTGTTTCCCCTTATATACGATGAGATTATTGCTAGCGAGATGTGATGCGATGTCGACCCGCACGACATTGTGGTGAGACGGCTTAATCGATCAGGCTGAGATCGGATGCCATGCTGCGTACATGGTGGTATTATGAGTGGATGTCTCGGGGGTGAGACGGATTAGCCGGTCGGGCTGAGATCGGACTCCGTGCTAAAACACGGTGGTGTATCGGTGCTAAAGATCTCCCAACTTAAAAAGATTGGAACTTACTTGAAATTTGCCTTTCCCCTAACTTGATACCTTGATACTATTTGATTCTCTTATTGATATCCTGTTTCCTTCTCCATTTGTTGTTACTAGTTTTATTGAGAGGGTGTTTAGTTTTACATACTAGTACTATTCCATATGTACTAACGTCCCTTTTATCGGGGGCGCTGCATCTTTAATGGATGCAGGTGGTTCCATAGTAGGTGGTATTGATCAGGGATAGCAGCACACCCTCTCCTCAGCTGACTTGGTGAGCCCCACTTCACTCCGGCGTCCTGTATCTGTTGTTCCATGTACATAGTGTTTTAAGGTACAGCCGGGGTCTTGTTGCCGGCACTCTCGTAGCACTCTTTTGTTTTTGTTAGAGGCTCCATAGACATCGTGTGAGTTGTATCTTGTTTTGGGAAGGTTGAACTAAACTTGTTGTAATTGTATCATTTCTCCGACTTTAATTGTGATTGTACAGTGTGCTGTTTTGGAGACTTGCTAATGACGTAACTAATGGAAATGAACTAGTGTTATTCACATGACCTCTTACCGTCTAATTAATGAAATGTATTCTTCTCTTTATTCATGGGTGAGTGAGGTAGAAGGTATTGTAAAGGCTTGCTTGACCGGTGTATCTCGGTTGAGCGCCGGTCGCACTCCTCAAGGTCGAGGTGTGACAAAACTTCCCTGAATATCTAGTCGGTGTTTGCGTCGAAGTCAGGATCCATTCCACGCACCCGAACCAATGCACACATCCATGCAGACAGCTTCTTCTCAGCCTTCTTGGTGTACACCCTACACTTATCATTCTCACTTAGCGCAACCTTTCCTTTTGAACTCTTCACTTTCCACTCAACACTTGAAGCTGACTTCTCCTTTTTAGCCCCCGTTTCTACATTTATCTCAAAAGTCACAGTCTTATCACCCACTCTATGCATGAGGCTTCTCTCGTGTATATCTAAGATTGCTCTACCCGTTGCTAAGAAGTGGTCTTCCTAGGATAAGGAGGACCTCCTTGTTCTCCTCCATATTCACTACTATAAAATCTACAGGAAATACAAACTTATCTACCCGAACTAAGACATCTTCCACTATCCCCTTGGGTATTACAGTTGTTTGGTCTGCCAGTAGCAAAGATATTGGAACCGACCTTTTCTCTCCAATCTCGTTCTCCATTTTCCTGTAAATAGATAGAGGTATTAGATTAATTGAGGCACCAGAATCACATAAAGACTTATCAAAATTTATAGAGCCTAAAGAGGAAGGTATAGTAAAACTTGCTGGATCTCCACACTTCTGTGGGAGTTTGATTTGCAAGATTGTACTGCAATACTCTGTGAGCTTTACCAATGAGGTCTCTTTTACCTTCCTCTTCTTTGTCAGGATCTCCTTCAAGAATTTGGCATAAGCTGGAATTTGTGATAGCACTTTTGTGAATGGCAAATTTACATTAACCTATTTCAGCATATCCAAAAATCTCTCAAATTGCTTGTCCAGCTTTTCTCCATATAGCTTTTGAGGGAACGGTAGAGCAGACATATGCTCGCTCTCATTAGATTCATCCATTCTCGAAGTTTCCCTCTTCTTCTTTTTTGTCAGCTCCCTTCCTTGCCTTTTTTCTTCTTATCAATATCCTTCTCCAGTTGCTCCTTATTTTCTTTGTCAGGTATCACATCTTTTTGCATCGGAGTGGGATCTTTCAACACTTGCCCGCTTCTCAAGGTCACATCGTTCACAATTTCTTTAGGATTTCTTTTAGTATCACTGGCAAAGTACCTGGGACTCTCTCAGATAATATTATTGCAATCTGTTCCACTTGTCTCTTCAAATTTTGAAACCTAGTGCCCAATTCTTTGAGCTGCCCCGTGAGCGTCCAACCTCTCATCTGTCTTGATAATGAAGGCCTTCATTAGATCCTCTAGACCAGACTGAATAGGCTGTTGAGGCTGAAATTGCTGCCTCTGCTGATTTTGATATGCTGGAGCTCCTTTTCCCTGAGGTCTAGAGTTATTTTGTTGCCACGCATTTACAGTACCTCCAGGTGAACTCCATGAAAAACTAGGGTGCCTCTAAACCACTGCATTATATACTTCCCACGTCATTCACTTCCTCATTTGAGGCTTGACATTTATGAGTAGGATGTCCTCTTCCACATATATCACAAGCTGCATGAGGCTCACTTTATATTGTAGCTAAGGTCATCTTCCGTATTTCTTTGGCCATAACATCAAGTTGTACCTGCACGGTTGTGTTAGCATCAACCTGGTGAACACATGTCGATCTTCTTCTTTTAGCACTCTCAGAAGGCCACTGATTTGATCCTTAGACAACTCATCAAGAATTGTGACTATCTCCTCTAGATTCTTCTTCATCAAAGGCCCTCCAACTGCATTGCTCAATGTTCCATGTGAAGCCGGTGTCATCCATCCCAATAGTCCTGGAGTTGCATCCAGAGTTCAATTCCTCTATGTTGACACTTCCGGACTATTTCTTTAAACCTCTCCCATGCTTCAAAAACAGTTTCATTCACTTTCTGGTAGAAGTTATGGATTTCTCTTCTAAACTTGCCCGTCTTAGCTGAGGAAAAATATTTATCAAGAAATTTTCTGGTCATCTCCTCCCAAGTTCTAATTGATCCCGTTGGCAAGCTCCAAAGCCACTGCTTAGTCATCTTTCAGTGTGAAGGGGAATTCCCTTAAGTACACTGCATCTTGTGACACACTATTGTATTGAAAGGTGTTCATTATCTCCTCAAAGTCCATCAAATGTGTATTTGGATCTTCGTTCATCTTCCCTCTGAAGACAAAACAATTTTGAAGGGTTTGAAGCACCCCTTACTTTAACTCGAAATGGTTAGCTACAATTGGAAGTGGTATAACACTTGATAAACCTTGATTGTAGATCGGTCTAGCATAATCGCCAAGCGGTCTTCCAGGCAACGGTTGATATTGATTAAGTCTGAGACCCCTCTCTTCTTCATAGATGTCCTGTGCATTTCTAATAGCTGCTTCCTCAGCATCCCGTGCAGCTTGTTCTCTTCGTTAGGCTGCTTCTTTTGCAACCAAATCTACATTATCTTCACCGCTTCCAGCCATATCTTTGGTTGAGGATTGCCCAAACTTTTTTAATGTCTAGGTGAGATTTCTTTCCTTCTACAGATGTCGCAGTTGTTTTTCAATTTCTGGCTCGTATTGTAGCACTTCCTTTGCAGAATTTTGAGTCATGCACCAATCCAACCTGTAACCTGCGCACAGTCCAAGAAGACCAAACGTAAAAGGGGAAAAATAAAATAAAATAAAATAAATATTCTTGAATTAGCACTACAACTATTTCAAACACTATTGATTGGCAATCCCCGGTAATAGCGCCAAAATTTGACCAGTGCAAAACACCACTTTAATTATGCTCGCTAGTCAAAGATAGTATAATACAATATCGTATCCACAGGGATTGGAGTTAAACAGTACTATTGTAGTTTGTATCTAGATTGCTATTCAAGATGATCAAAAATTTAGATTTATGTGATTTATACTAAAATGAACTAAGAATCTAGAGCAAATTGACTAATGACAATCGAAGCAAGGACTAAGCAAAGAAAGATATCAATGGGAGAAAATAGAGTTTTGAAAGGAGAGGTGCAAGATAGTTTTCTCGGTTTAACTCTAGATAATTCACTTCTAATATTCAAGTGAGTCTCTCGAATTCACTTAATTATCAGTACAATTGTTTAATAGAAACTCCTCTCTCGATTAAGTCTCAACGTCACAATATGAACCAATTTAAGCTCTGTGAAGATATGCAAGAATGCGTAATGGATTGGTCTTTAGGAGAACCTCTCTCGATTATCCTCCTAACTAGGTTTAATCAATGATTCAACTAGCCTCTTTCGATTACTAAGAAGAATTAATGAACTCAACCAACAAGATAATGCAAAGATATCACAAGTTATGCCTCTCTCAATTACATGAACAAATGATTATAGATGCAATAATTAAATCATCCAAAAATGCTTCAATACATAAAAACTAGAGTTATAATCCACAAACAAATATCAGTACACCAAATCCACGTGTATTGATATTTGTTTGTGGATTATAACTCTAGTTTTGTGGTAATACTCTTGGGTTGGAAACCTGCGTGACTTGGTTGAGTTAGAGGGATACGTTTCTGATGGCTTGGTTATATGAAAATAGGTTTAGAAGAATTCTTGACGGTGTCGACAATGGTTTGGGGCAGATGTTTTTGACAGGGATGATGAGTATGTTGGATGTTGTAATTTTTCTCTTGGATGTAGGGCCTAGTAGTAGGTTTCTAGTTGATTGAGCATGTATCTTGCTTGTGACTCAGAGTTGATAATGGGATTCTCGTGTTTTCATACGATGGCATGATAGATGAGGTACGTCGTATGAGATTGAGGTTTGTATGTACAAGGTTCCAGTTCTGTTTTGAAAGGAAAGTCATGAATTTTAGACTTCACAAATAGTTTTAGATGTTTAGATGAATGATGGTACTAATTGGTATCGCCTGAGATGAGTGTGCATTTCAGAAAGGCGCACTGTGTTTTGACTTACGAATGCTTGATAAGTATTACAGTAATCGCTTGTTTGATTGACTACTGTACAGATTTTGCTATGTGGCATAGAAGAATTATGGAAGTATTTCTCGTGGGATGATTGAGTATGAGAGATTAGTTCGTTATTCGAGTGATGGAGATGGGATTGGATATGACGATTCTTGTATTCTAGGGATTTGGAGGCTTGGAGGGTTCTCAGAGGCAGATTGTTTCTTGGTTGCCGATTGTGAAGGTATGACCAAAGTTAGAAAACTAATAGTATGTGTTAAGGTTAGGTTATTGTGGACTTTTGGAGGGTTATTTACCTATTTGTGGATGACCAGAGTTGATTTGGGGGTTCATTGGTAGGACTAACGACGATGTGCATTTTACATGGGGTTAAATTTGTTTACTCAGCACAACTATTATTGAGGGATGTGTCATCAGTCAGAGTTGATCCTGTTCATGTATGTTATGTTCCATGTATTGCTCTTCTATGTTACGATGGGTTGTGATACATTGACTATTTACATACATGATGCATTTATTTTTGGGACTTGTGGCAAAAGTTGAGCGAGATGGTTCTTAGGGTGTTGAATGGTTGATTGTGCGTTGGTTATGGTCTTTCCGATTTATGGTATATTGTGTGATAACTTGGTATTTTACCAACTTATCTCTTCTTCATATTTAGGCTTTTGGATGATTTTGTTGAGAAACTGAGGCATTTATTGAGGTTTAATGGCATATCTTAGGTATGATGTGATTTAGAGAAGATACGGAAGAAAACAAGTCAAAATGGAAAAATTCTGCTGCTAGTTAATGCTTTTCGCGATTCGTGAAGAGTAGCATGACATCGTGGAAGTACATAATAAAAGTCACCGCAAACACGAACGCGATGAAGGAAAGTTGGTAAGCCACTGTCAAGTACTCTGCGCGATTGCGAGGTGGATAGACGCGATCACGGTCAACCTGGACATAGTCTATCACGAATGCGTTTGACTTTATGCGAACGAGGTGAAGAAAAGCTGGTCAGCAGCTTGTCAAATGTGCTACGCTAACGATAAGTTCTGTTAGCGATCGTTGTTCTTTGAGGATTTGTTCATCGCGGTCGCATAGCGTTTTTTGCTAATGGGATTCACGTAACTGGGTAGAAATCTGGATAGTTTTGGCATTTCTTTTTTGAACCCCAAATCATTTAATACACGACTCAGCTCATTTGGAGAATATCCTTGGCTGCTTTTGAGTAGAAAATACAAGCTTGGAGCTAGAGTTCTTGTACACAGTCTTGGGACTTGAAGATTTGAAGCTTTTTGTTGAGAATCTTTTACCCATTTTTACTCATTTCTTTATTTCATTGCTTTCTATTGAATATCTAAGTGTGTAATATTTATTTCAACACTTGAATGTTATTTATGGAATATTTATTATTAAAGTGTGCATTAAATCTCTTTTGTGCTTATGTATTGAATGATTTTCATTAATTATAAAGTGAGTTAATTATTTCTTTAATTATTCTTGTTCTTTAATATTTCAAAAGGGATTATCTAACCCTAGGCCTTGCCCATTAACTTTGAATTAATCTTGGAAAAAATAATTAGGGGTTGAAAAAGATTAATTAACAAGAACTTGAGGCGTTAACCCTACCTTTATATATTCTACCTAGGGATAGGATTAAACTACTTGTAGCCACATCAGGTGCACTTAATCTCTTAATTGTTTTGGGGATAATTCAATTAGAAAATCTTGTTAGTCTCCAGAAGAAGCTAATATAGAATTAATATCAGAGGCTAATTAACATAAACTCGCTCATATTTATAAAATCGTGAAATACATTGGATCATTACTTGAGTGTAATTCCCCGTGTATCCATGCTTGTAGCCATTGATCATTTTACTTGCTTTCTAGGATGGATTACATTTCAGCATTTAGATATAAATATTTTCTCAAAATCCTTTTAACTATTTGGCTTAGCATAATAAGCAATAATTCTCTTACATTGCCTAATCGCCTATATATTGTTCTCTGGTGGATTCGACCCCGACTCCTTGTTTGGTATATTATATTGTATGTGACTGTGTCCGCTTACTTTTAAATAGTGGATTTGGACATTACCAAAATTGGCGCCGTTGCTGGGGAATAATTTGGCGCATTTAGGTTGTTTGAGAACTAAGCGTACGTGCTTTGATCCAAACTTGTGAATATTTGTGCAGCCATTTTCTTTTCTTTGTTTAGTAACTATTTTTTTCTTGTCTTAGTTTGTTTTCTTTATTTTTTAAAATGTTATCACATAATGAATATTGGTCGGATGGTAGTTGTTTATACTTTGATGACCCTTGTCCTTATTATGGAGGACCACACTCGTAGCAAAATTGTTTAAATTCTTTCGGGGGGG
>MCJB01044476.1:0-53573 GCA_002018475.1 Nicotiana obtusifolia | reverse complement strand
GGGGGGGGAAGGGAGATTGTGCGCAAAATCTAAAACCCATGAGTGGAGTATATGTGATAGGTGTGGTGGTCAAAATGGCCATTTGGGCAATTGTTCCTGTTTGTTCTTCCCTTCCCCGAACCCTCCACTTTGACGATTCGACTTTTGGTTTTGATATTTATAAGGATTTGGAAGTGGGAGAAAAGTGAGCATGGGCAAAAGGGAGAATTCAAACTCACGATGAAGTGCCTACTTGAAGAAGAAAATAAGGAGCAAAAAATCTTAGAGGATTTCTTGGAAAATAGTCTCCAAAATGGTTAGGCTTCACTTTGAGGAATCAAGAATTGAACATCCGCCAACCGACTTCATGGTTGTTGGTGATGCCGAGAAAATATATGGAATTAGAGTCAACCACCATAATTGAGCATATTTTTAAACTTGCAGTCCGGGGGAAAGAAGGATGTCAAAATCTGGAAAAAGATGCAAGTTGGGAGGTTGTTAGCTCACTCTAAGCCTTTTTCAGTTTTGGAATTTCATGGTGATATGGGAATTGAGCCGTGTGAATCCATGTGGGATTGTAAAGAAGAAAGACAAGAGCCATATGTCTTGCAATTTGAAAGTTCAAAAATGCTAAATGACATTCCTCAAAAGAAAACCAAGAAATGCAACATGAAGAATTTGTAGTTTGGCTTTTTCATCTACTTACCACCCCTCCCCCTCATGGTCACAAACTTGATTCAAAGTTGGGTCCCCATTCATATCCTCCAAGTGGAGATAAAAGTAGTAAAGTTTACTTCCATCGTGCCACAATGTTAAATACGACGCTTGGTGGGAGCCAACCCATCTGTTTTGTTAGATTTTTGTTTGTACTGAACATTTTGATATGTGTGTCTTAGAGTGTAGGAAAATTGAAATGCAACTGCATAATTGTGTGTCTGAACTTCAGTTGATTTTCTGTGGCAAAAACGCGACTGCATAATTGTAACGCAGACCGCACATTGGTAGCGGAATTGGTAAGAAGTTAACAAGCAAAAGTAGCTCAAAAATGCAGTCAAAGGCCAATTTTGCGAGCCGCATAATGGTTATGCGACCAAAAATGCTATCATACATTAGCCAAGCACACACTCATCATTTTCAAAAATTTTAATTCATTTTTGAAATTGTCTTTTTTAGAATAGTTTACTATATTAGTTTTGACTAATCTGCCAAGTTTCATGTTTTTTAAAGTTGAATTGAGTAGGGTAGGGTACCGGGAAGCCAAAAACCAGTAGCTGAAGAGAACGGCAGAAAACTGCAGAACTTCGCGATCGCAGAAAAGGCCCTGCGTTCGCACAGAACAAAATATTTCCTATCTCTATGTGATTGCAGAATAACAACCGTGACTGCGACGGTGTAGGAAAAGTTTGTTCTACGCGAATGCATGTTTCAAAATGCGATTGCGGTAAACAGCTAAGTTTTCAGAGATTAAAAATACTGGACATAAAAAAGGAACCCATTCGAACAAACATAAGAACGGTTCCCCCTACTCCCCTAACCCCAAAATCATCTCCAGTTCTCCTATTGATTCAGTTCTATCGCAATAGTCACTTGTCATTCTCAAGGTATGTGAATTTTTCCGTTAAATCTCACTTTTTCCTAAGTTTTGTTGTAAAATAGTTGCAAGGCAACCATCTTTTCAAGGTTTTAGAGCTTGATTTTTATTTTTCCATATGAGAAAGTTGTGTGATTTGCGTGCTTGCTTACTGGGTGAGATTGGTTGAGAGTTTGAGTGATGTTTTATGTGAAATTTCTGGGCGAGGTCCATGAGTCAATAATGTGAAATTGCAAAGAAAATGAGATGCCCTCCATGTGTTTGTTGAAAATCTTGATTGAATTGTTACTGGGCGAGGAAGATGACTTTCGCGATCGCGATTCCCCATTCCGCGATCCTGTAAGTCTAATTCTACTGAGAACCAAAATTTTTATTCGTGATCGAAGTTATCCTTATGCGATCACGTAGAGTTAAGTCTGATGGAAACCAAATTTCTCTTCGCGATCACGTGCCCATTTTCGCGATCATGATTCTTTAAGCCCCAGTCAGAAAAATAGTAGCTCTGCAGAATCTGATCCTAAGGCTTTTTGATCGCTTTCTTTGGCCTAAATACCTCCTAATACAATGCTTTAAGTGTCCATACAAGTGTTTAACATCTTTACTCTTTTTGTCAGTAATTTGAGCTTGAAAATGGCTTTGACATCAAATGAGTTCAAGAATATGCCGAACAAATTGCCCAAGAGGAATACTTTGATAAGGACATATTATCATCACTAATATGTTACCATCGCTATGACATACAGTTGTGCAGAAGCATGATCAAGCATGTAGCATCTACCTCATTTGGCCAGTTTCCTGACACTATTATTGAGATGCTCGATTCTTCCGCAGCTACCATTGGGACCTGTACTGCTATTGTACCAATTGAGCAGGGACCTCTTGCACTCAGATACATCTCTTGCCAGGTCTATGGCAGGGAGACACATGTCCGCCAACTTGTAGCTGGTCTCTCTTCTAGACCGTTTAGAGAGAGCACGTCGGCAGGTTCGTTTGGCCAAGGAAAGAGTCCAACTTTGACATATCTTGCTAAGGAGCAGCAAGCTATTAAATCCCAATTGGGTAAGAATGAGCGGAGGCAGCTGAAGCAGAGAGAACATGTAAAGAAGAAGAGCAAGTTCTTAACAAAGATGATGAGCACACTAAGATGACGACGACGAGGATGACTTGAAGCTCACAGTTCCCAGTACCTCCAGCTCGGAGTGATGCAGTTTCAGGGAGCACCTCTTTCATTTTATCTTATTTTTTTTAGTTACATTTAGGAAAGTGCAACACCTTAGGATGGGGCTGGCTCATTTATATGTGATGGATGTATGTGGAGCATGACTATTTTGTGAATTTGATAGATTTATTAGCTTTTATAGTTTATTTCTGGCATGTTATCACTAGTTTTTATTTTTTATTTATTTTGTTTACTTTCTTTACTTGTAGTAGTATTGAACTCCTTGGTTTTTCTTCATGCCGCGGTACTTTTCCAAGGAAATAATTTTTGTTAAACCGGGTGACTTTTCTCTATGATTGATGGCATTACAACTTTCTTAAGGGATTTGTCTTGTTTAGTTTTTCTCTTTTTAGGCAAAAAAATATTTAGTTAGTTTAGTAGCTAGTAGTGAATAAATTGGTTATTGTGTATGATCTTTTTGTCCATAAACAACCTTGTGGTTTGTTTGGTACCAACATATTTACACCTTCACATAGGAATTGTTGGTGGTTTAAAATGAAAAATGATTGAAGTGATAATCCTTGTTGTGACTTTCAGGTTCTATTTTTTGCTCTTTGATTCATTAAATATTCTTTTAGGCTGTATATGATTTTCTTTGAGTTCATTGGTTTTAATTGGATTTTGGATATACATTTCACTCAAGTTTGCATGTGCCATATGTGGTTAGATTTGTTGTGGGTTCTTTTGCATTATTTATAGTCTACAACTTGCCCGGAATGTGCTTCAAGGTGAAATCCTAGACTAACTTGGTTTGAAAAATGATGTTAGGCCTTTCTTGGACCGTTATTGTGCTTAAAATTTCTACCCTTGCATATTTTCCCTAGTCAACATCTTTTGATCCTTTTAGTTTTTCTTTGGCAACCGTGTTACAAGTTTTATCCCTTGGTTTTTATTGATCTATCTTTTGGTATCCTACCTCCCTAAGTACTTTAAAAGTGCATTGGAAAAGTTATATTGTGGAAGTTGTTTAAAAGGTGTAACGTTAAAAAGACAAAAATAATATAGTGGAATCTTCCTTGATTTTTGAAAAAAAGTGAGAAAGAAAGAAGGAAAAGAAAGGAAAAATAAAGAGTTGTGAATAGATGGAAGATTAGGCAGTGGAATGAAAAGTGAAGAAATGATGTTTGGCATGCCACTGAGATTAATTTTTGATTTTATTGAAGGATGTTCTTAGTTGTTGAACTGCTTGAGGACAAGCAATTGTTTAAGTTTGGGGGTTTGATAAGTTGGTATTCCACCAACGTATCTCTTCTTGATACTTAGGCTTTTGTATGATTTTGTTGAGAAACTAAGGTACTTGTTGAGGATTAATGGCATATTTCAGATATCATGTGATTTAGAGAAGATACAGAAGAAAATAAGTAAAATGTGTTAAAATGGAAAAATTCTCCTGCCAGTTAATGCTCTTCGCCATCGCGAAGAGTAGCATGTGATCGTGGAAGTACATAAGAAAAGTCATCGCGAACGCGGTTGAAATGATATGAAGGAGAAGAAGGAAAGTTGGTAAGCCACTGGTCAACTACTCTATGCAATTGCGGTTAACCTTGAAGTAGTCTATCGTGAACGCATTTTGACCTTACGCGAATGCAGTAAAAACAAGTTGGTCAAAAGCTTGTCAAATTTGCTATACGAATGCTAGGTCCTATTTGCTTTTTGAAGAATTGTTCATCGCAATCGTAGCATTGTTCGCGAATGCGATTCACATTACTGGGCAGAAAATCTAGACATTTTTGGCATTTCACGTTTTTGACCCCCAATCCATTTAATACCCGATTCAACTCATTTAGAGAATAGCTTTGACTACCTTTGATTAGAAAATACTAGCTTGGAGCTAGGGTTCTTGATTAGTTTACTTGCTTTCTTGGTTAGTTTACATTTTCATATTTAGATATAAATATTTTCTCAAAATCTTTTTAAGTGTTTGGCTTAGAATAGTAAGTGATAATTCTCTTACATTGCCTAAACACCTACATATTAATCTATGGGATTCGACCTCGACGCACACTTGGGTATATTATATTACATGCGATCGTGTTCGCTTACTTTTGAGTAGTGGATTTGGACGTTACCCTTGTGCTACCTGTTCTCCATGATTATGGTCGTGAACTTCGTATGTTTGTTGTTGATTTCCGTATGGTTGTTGATTTTGAGCATTATGACTCGAGGTATTTCATGTGGACTGGTGTTTGGATTGGGTCACACTCTGTGATGGAGTTATGTCGGGATATGATACTTTGATTTAGATTCGTGTGTCTTGGTTCTACTATATGTGATGGGTTCATAGCATTGTGCTTGTGGTGGTATCGGTTGAGCTTGCAGGATGGTTCTCTCATTTGATTCACTTTTCATTTTTGGGTACATTTGAGTTGTTACCTGTTTGGTGCACGGATTACACGGTATGTGGCACGAGATGGTATTGGTGTGGCATGTCGATAGAACAACTTGTATCTGATGAGCTTAGGTCGTTAGAACTGGAATAAGTACTATCAGATTTGATTACAATATTTTTGGAAGGATAAGGTCACTAGTCAGGTTAGAATATGGCTATGGTTCTTGTCGGGCGAGAGAGCTCCACGACTTGTTGGAATAATGAGTGGTTATGAGTATCTACGTGTTCCTTTCATCATTGGCGGTGTACAAAGATTCATAACAAGGTTTTATTCAATATGAGGCTTGATACCGGTACTAGATTTATTATTGAGTAGCTATTGTGATCGAAAGTTATTGCTTCAGGTATCTGAGTTATGAGGGAAAATCATGAGAGTATATCTTGGGTTATGGTTATGGTTTGATACAGCTTGTTCAGACTTGTACAATGTGTAGATGAGAGATTCAGATCTTGTAATGAATTATGTATGTTGGGAATTGGGTTTTAAGGTTTTCGGATTAAGGTTGAAGCAAGGATCTTCAAATGTGTTGTGTTTTATGGATTACATTGATTGGGGTGCGGCGGGATCACCCATTGTTATGTGTATGGTGAGTTTATACAGTAATTTGATGGCTTTGGAACGACTCTTGGCAAGTTCGAGGACGAACGTATGTGAGAATGTAACGAACCGTCCGATAATTTTAAGCATTTGTATTCCGTTGGATGGTTTGAAGACATAAGTAGCTTCATATGATGTATTATGATGTGTGTGTATCGTCGGTTTTGATTTTGGGGTGATTCTGGACTAGTTTGGAAGGACAATTCTCAACTAGGAAGCTTTAAGTTGGAAGAGTTGACCAAGTTTGAATTTTATGTATTGCACCTTAGATGTGAGTTTTGATGGTTCTATTAGGTACGTATGGTGATTTTTGACTGGGGTGTATGCCCGAAATTGCATTTAGATGTTTCTAGAAGGTTTTGGCGCTAATTGGCGAAAGTTTGCAATTTGATGGTTTGGAAGGTTCATAAGTTTGACCGGGAGTTTACTTTGATGATATTGGGTTTGTATTGTGGTTCCAGAAGATGGAATAGGTTCATTATGTCATTTGGAACTTGTGTGCAAAATTTGAGGTCATTCTTAGAGTTATTTGATGTGGTTCGGCACGAGTTTTGAAAGTTGAAAGTTTATTAAGTTTGACTTAAGAGGCAATTTGTTTGATGTTATTATGTGTGATTTGAGGCCTCCGGTAGGTCCTTGATATGTTTTGGGATTTTCTGGTAATGTTGGGATGGGATCCCGAGGGGCTCGGGTGTGTTTCAGATTGATTTCAGACCATTTCGGAGTTGTATTCATTGCTGATTTTCTGCTGAAATCTGATGCCTCTGGTGTTCTTCGTTGCGAAGGTCCAGCCACGATCGCGAAATGTGTTTTATTCCACTGGTGGTTTGATCTTCGGGGATGCGATGGTAGAACGCGTTCGCGAAGGTTTGAATGGTTGTAGTTAGCGTTCGCGCCAGTGTTATCCCGTTCGCGTTGAGAAGCTGGGAGTTGGAGGAATTGTTCATTGCGTCTGCGTGGTCTTTGCCACATTTGCAAGGGTTTGTATCATTGTTCATCGCGTTCACGAGGTATGTGCGTAAACACAAAGTGTATTTTCTGTGGGCAGCGAGTTTGTGGCCAAGGTTGACTTTTTGGTTGACTTTGAGTATTTGATTAAAGATTCGACCTTCATTTGGGTTTGATTCATATGGAATTATTTGAAGTTTTTGAGTTTCTTTTCTCTAGTTTTGAGCCATTCGGAGGTTGATTCGCATGGGATAGAATTTATAGAATATTGTTTGGCTTGCTCGGTATTTGATTTGTCTTGTTCGAGGTAAGTAACATATGTAAACTTGCATTTGAGGGTATTTAACCCTGAGAACTATATTATATGAGAGGTGAGGTGACATATGTGCTAGGTGACGTGCACCGGAGTGTTCATGGTTAGAGGTGGCTCTTAGGCTATTATGGGATTGTTTTGCTATCATGCCTAGTTATATCCGTCTTTTCTAGACTTGTATGATCATTTGAGTTCTAATTCATGTTAAAAATCACATCTAAGCTATGGCTACTTGTTTGAGGCTTGATCGGGCTATTTTCCTTAATCACATACTATCAGTCATGATGCTATATCCGTGTATGATATCTCTATCTCAGTACTTTCTTATTTGATTTCTAGCATGTTGTTGTGGCCTCCTATGTGTAATACTGTTGAACTGAGTATTGTGAAATGTGTTTATCTCACACTTGAATGATTAATGATTGAGTTTGGGCCATAGAGCCGATTTGGTATTGATTTTGAGGTGAGGTGTGCGCCAGTCTCATATTGGGGTAAGTGTTAATGATTTGGGGCGACGCATGCACCGGGCTCCACTATTTGGGAACTAGTGATTACGATTAGGGCATGGAGCCCCTCCGGAGTCTAACATGCCAGCAGGGGGCGCAAGAATAGTGTTTTATGTGCGTTCTTTGATGAGGGCATTTATGCCAGGCACCAGTACAATGATAAGTGTTGATGTGTGTAATGGTTGGGGCCTTGTTCCAGGCACCGTGAGCGTTCTAAGTGTGGTTATGTAACGACCCGAAATTCTCACCCTCGGGAGCCGTGATGGCGCCTACTAGTTAAAGCTAGGCAAGCCAATTAACCGAATCATTAACTACTATTCCACTCAAAATCAAAGCAACTTAAAATCAACAGTTAATAACATTATAAATAAATGAGTAGAACGTATAAAATTTCAGGCCTTTGAACATTGCCAATACAATCTCCTTAACAACTACCCAAGATTTGGTGTCACAGTTTCACAGACTGTCTAAGAGTACTACAAACAAGGTTCTGAAAGAAATAACAAAATACTGTCTCCGAACTACGTGGAAGAAACAGGTAAAGAAAAGGGACAGGGGACGCCAAGATCTGCGAACGTCTGCAGTACTACCTTGGGTCGCCTGATAATCACAACGCCGGAAGCTTTCTACTGTCCGAAGCCTGCGACACTGGGATCTGCACAAAAGAGTGCAGAGTGTAGTATCAGCACAACCGACCCCATGTGCTGGTAAGTGCCTGGCCTAACCCCGGCGAGGTAGTGACGAGGCTAGGACCAGACTTCAGATAAACCTGTTTAATTATAAACTTATATGTATCTATAGCAGAAAACTAGAAATACATAAACAATTTAAACGGGGAAAAGAAAACATACATTGCAATAACAGACAAATAAAGCGAAACGAATCATCAACGATTAAGAAGGAAAACTGCAATTTAGCCATTAACACAATGAGATTAAATACAAGCCACCTTCACCTCCCGTAACCTCTTGTTGCAGGCGTGCAACCCGTTCCCACTTACAGTAACCTCATGTGGCAGGCGTGCCACCCGCTCCCACTTATATTACAACAACAATCACAGATAATATTTAGCAATTAGAACAATAATTGCACAACACTTATCAATATATGACCCACGGTCATGCTCGACACCAATGTATAGGTACTCGTTACCATACCTATACATTGTTCTCAACAAGAAGTAATTTAACAATTAGCACAGGATTTCTAGTCCCTCAAGCTAAGATTAGGACAACCACTTACCTCGCTTTAAAACTGAATTCAAGGTTCCGATAAACCTTTGCCTTGAAACTTTGCGTCCGAAGGCTTCAAATCTAGTTACAAATAATTTAATACACTCAATACACATAGTAGAAACTAATTCCATATGAATTTACAAATTTTCCGGATTAAAATCCGAAATTTAACTCAAAATTGCCAGTGGGGCCCACTTCTCGTAATCGTACAAAACCCACAAAATATGATAACCCATTCCGATATGAGTTCAACTATATAAAATTTATCGAATTCCGACACCGGATCGACCTCCAACCCTCAAGTCTAAGCTTTAGGGTTTTCCCACAATTTTCCCAACTTAAATTACCAATTAATCTCTAAAAATAGTAATGAACTGAGGTAATTCCTCAAAAATTTAGTTAGGAACACTTACCCCGAGATTCCTCTTGAAAATCTCCCAATATTTGCTTCAAGATTCGCTCCAATCCGAGTTCTATGGCCCCAAGTATGTTTAAGGTGACACAAACTCTTCCTTTAAGAATTTATCCATGAAAATCTCCTTTGAATATGGTTTTGAGGTTGATTTATGGTGATTCTATGGTGTTTGAAGGTGTTCCTCTCCGTGGGTAACGAAAATGGGTCTTATAGAACAAGATGGGCATTGGGTTCTACTTAAAAAGTGTCAAAAATCGGGTTAAAACACCCCTTTCAGGTCGAAAATGCGATCCCCAATGCCAAAATACGGACCGCATTTCACCTTTGCGGTTCGCATTTTAGTCGCATTTCTCGCCCCAGTTTCTGCCTCACTCTGCGACTTCCAGGTCCAAAAAATGCGGTTCGCATTCGAGAAATGCGATTCGCATTTCTGAAATGCGGTTCGCATTTCTGACGCTTCTGCAGATTTTTTCCTTGGCACAAAAATGGGCATAACTTTCTCATACGATGTCCGAATTGGACGATTCTTTTTGCTATGACTCCGAAATTTCAATACGGATCTAATGCTTTAATTAAAACTGAATTTGGAGTTCATTTTCATAATATTATACTACTTATTCTTGAAGGTACGTCATCGACACATTCTCGAAATGCCAAAGTTAAGCTCCATCAACCATCCAAAATCCATTCGAGACCCTCGGGACTTGAACCAAACAGGCCAACATGTCCCATAACATTATTCAAACTTGTTCCAACCTTCGAAACATTCAAATCAACATCATAACATCAAATTTGCATCGGATTCAAGCCTAAGGATCTAAAAATCTTCTAAATCGCTCTTTTGATCTAAACCCGACCAAACCGCGTCCGAATAACCTGAAATTTTGCACACAAGTCATAAATCACATATCGAAGCTACAGCAACTTTCGGAATTCCATTCCGACGCTCGGATCAAAATCTCGCCTATCAACCGAAAATCGCCAAAATTCTAACTTCACCAATTCAAGCCTAATTCTACACGGGACCTCCAAATCTAATTTCGATCACTCTCCTAAGTCATAAATACTCTCCCGAAACTAACCGAATCATCGGAACTCACATCCGAGTCCTCTAACTCATAAGTCAACATTCGGTTGACTTTTCCAACTTAAACCTTCTTAAAAGAGACTTAGTGTCTCATTTCTTACCAAATCCACTCCGAACGCAACTTCTTAACTCGATCACATGAAACCCGGATAACGAAGTATAATGAGGCGGAAATAGGGGAAACGGAGCGGTAACTCGTGAGACGACTTGCCGGGTCGTCACAGGTTATTCTTGATGGTTTCAATGTGTGATATGAATTGACATGTATATTTGATAAATAGTTAGAGAGATATATATTCCTCATGCTAGACGGTAATATGACATTTGATGATTTGACATGTATATTTGACATATAGGCATAGAGATGCATATTTCTCATGCTAGACGGTACATGATAATTGATGACTTGATATGTATATTGACATGTTGGCATAAAGATGAACTTTCCTCATGCTAATTGGTAAACGGAAATTTTTATCTAGTATTGTGAATTGGTAAATACTATTTTTTTATAAACTCATGTTTATTAATTTTGGTGATAAGATTTGGACTTTAACTGTCACACTTAAAAGCATGTCTATTTTTCGTAACTTTGAACGAGCTGAGCATATTTCTATAGATCTATTTACCTTTACAGTCTTCATTACATTATCACGAGTTGTTATTGGCTATTGGTGGTAGACTTTGACCTTCTTCTGAGCTCGTCACTGCTTTCAACCTGAGGTTGGGTTTGTTACTAATTGAGTAGACGGGGTCGGTTGTACTCATACTACACTTATGCACCTTGCGTGCAGATCTTGGAGCCGATGATGCTGTGTATGGCGGGAGCTGTCATTGAAGATGTACCTGCTTTCCGGATATAGATGCCACTTGTTCTTTGTAGCTCCAGATTTGCAAATCTGTTTATATATATTTCTAACATATGATGTATTTATTTTGTACCAGCTTTTTAAATTCTAAGTCTTAGAAGCTCATGATTTGTACTACCAGTTCTTGGCTTATTAAATAAAAGTTCTGATAAATTTTTCATTGATTTTTCATAAATCTCATTTGGAGTGTGTTAACTGTTAGTTGGCTTACCTAGAAGGTTAGGTTAAGAGCCATCACAACTAGTTGGATTTTGGATTGTGATAAGTTGGTATCAGAGCTCTTGGTTCATAGGTTCTATGAGTCGAGAACAAGTATCTAGTGTGAGTCTTGCGGATCGGTATGATGACGTCCATACCTATCTTTGAGAGGTTACAGGGCGTCTAGGATAAATTTCCCATCTTTCTTTCCTTATCGTGTGGCATGAGTTCAGTTTGAGGCGTATCTCATTAAATTCCTTCCACTTACTCGTGTGTTATGTTGAGTGTTCGATGTCAGCTGTGCATCGACGGCTTGTGATATCATTGATAAAGTGCGAGAAATATTTTTCTGTGTTGTGAAGATAGTCCAGTCTGGAGGACTTGAGGCCAGGTTTAGGGTGCAGCTTGGGCTCGATAGTTTTAGTTTTGTGAGTACGCGCATTTGGACTTATATGTCTGGTAGTGTCCCTAGGAATGGGATTTATGTCTCGGTGAGTGGTTGGACGCTATACGATGAGTATGGTATGACTGCGAGATGTGTTCAGATGGCTTGGATGTGACGAGAAGAGTTTGCTCGGGATGTGAAAAGGACTATTGGGTGCTTGATTTTTGTCTTTATAAGTTGTACAGCTGTCACGCCCTGACCTCAGGGAGCGCGACCGATCCTCAACCGAAAACCCCGATTAAGCAAGCCTACTAGATTCCTTCTACCCAATCTTGCTCATTAACAATATAAGAATCAGTACAAGTGATGGACATGAGAAGAGTCAAGTGTTCCACAATCTTCTTCCATTACTAAAGGATATTCATTGATGATTTCCAAAATGTTACAAGTTTATAGATATAATGAAAAACATGTTTGCCAAAATACCAACACATCTGTTCAATTCCCAACATCAAACATCACCCACAACCTATCTATGGAGCCTCTAAGTACAATAGAAGAGTAGTATGGATGTGCCGGCGACAAGGCTCCGGCTATACTTTAAAATGTAATGTACAACGTCAAATGACATGAAGCCCGGAACAGAGTAGGGCTCACCGAAATATGCTGAATAGAGAATAACTGCTAACGAGGATCAAACCACCTGCTGATGAACCATCTGCATCCATTGAAGATGCAGCGTCCCCAGCAAAAGGGACGTTAGTACGTATGGAACAGTAATAATATGTAAAGCTAAATGTCCACTTTCAAAATAGTATGCCAATATAAGAAAGGGAAGACCATACAAACATCAAGTCATAATCAACAATATCCAAATGCCCAGTTAAAACATTCCAATTTTCAAAATATGAAAATAATATATATTTTTGGTTGGGAGATTATTAGCACTGATATACCACCTTTTTTTAGCACGGAGTCTGATTACGCCCGATCGGCTAGGCCATCTCCCCACGAACAATGTGGTTTGACATGTGCTGCAAAAGAAAGGTGTTACCAAGAGTAGTACCAACACGTATGCTACATGGTGTCCAATCACAACCCGACCTGCTACGTTGTCTCCCCACATATGCCTTGTGAGTCGACATTAAATCTAGGGCTATCAAAAATCTCATCCCAATTAAGGGAAATAATCACAATCACATAAATATTTCAATCTCATCCCAAATAAGGGGAATAATCATAATCCACTCCTACATCAGCATGTGTAGTTTTGGGCTTGGGCCTCACGACCCACCCTTCCTCGGTTATCTAATGATACTCCTGAAAACATATTTTTGTTTTGCACACAAGGGAAACAAAAGCACAAACATATGTTATATTTACCTCATTACCTTTCACACTATAAATACCTTCATTAGTACTTTCAACCATTCACAACATCGTTATTTCCTTGGCTCTCTTAGCCATACTTATGATTCTTCATTCATGGCACATTGGCCGTATTCCATATTCCACATTTCCATTATTTTAATTTCAAGGGTCATCATCATAAATATCAACAAATAGAATATTCCAAAAATCAGCACTTTAGGTTTATTAGCAATGAAGACTTTAAACACAATGAATTTCTTTCCAAGAAATGGAGTAAAAGGGTTGGCAATCGAAGCACAAGTTAATCGCATAAAAGAGTAACACATCATTTAATTCTTGAAATACTTTTACCAAAAAGGCAATACACAATTTCAACTCATGAATATATATACGAGTTAAAGACACATTGGAAACGCTTACAACGCATAGCATTACTTAAAACAATCACATTTGGGTACAAGTATAACTCTCATTATTGGCATGGTGACCACACTTTCTATCTCCAACCTCCTTCTTTCACTTTCGAGCATCCTTATAGATCATCAACAACAAGACATTTATTTAAGACTTCAGATACACATTTGAGCAACTAACCAAATTAAGAGTCGAATCCTACTTCAAATCATAAAATATTAACATACAGCCCATGTTTAATCACCTTCTCAAATAGTAACTCAACAAAGAAGAACGTTTTGAATACAATTTGATCGCATATATCTGTTGGCACAAGGCTTGTTCTGAATAATCAATTTATAATGAGCAACAGGGGATTTACAAGGCCATTGTGGGGTTCAATTCTAAAAGAGGAGTTTAGCCAACATACCTTGTTTGAGCTTTCCTTAAATTACTACAACGTCCCAACACTTCTAGCATTAACAATCTATAGGAAAATAGAAAAAATTGAATAATAATTAGAAGGATCCACATGGTGTAACTCTCTTAGGAATTTTGTCAAACACCTAGTATGCAAAATAGACTACAAATCTATACAATGGTAATCATTTCCCCTCTCAACCAATTTCAATAAGAAACTAACCAAAATGGTTCATTAATCCCACATATTACAACCTATGGTCACATGCATGGCCCATTTCCAACCCCCACAATATACTAGAACTCATAACCTCTTGCTTGAAAGCTTAGAAGTAGGACATACCAGGATAGATGATAATCTAGTGGTTGGTTTCCTTGATTCTTAAAGGTTGGTGCAAGATTGGATGAATAGAGTGTTAGGTTTCCTCCTTCTCTCTCTAAAATGCTCTTACCTCTCTCTAAAATCATCAAGTAATCGCCCCAATATAAGCCTAAAGGCTATTTATCAAAATGGGGTCGGGTTATAAAACTAGGAAAATAGACCCCCCTCCCCCGAACTCAAGGCTACTGTTGCAGAATTGACCTCATAATAGGTATGTGGTCCGCAAAATGGACTGCGAAAATGATGCCAAGAACTGGACTGCACTGGATCAGTCTGCGATAGGTTTGCGGTCCGCAGACCACTTATGCGTCTGCAGAATGAATTATGCGATCGCAGAATGGGCGCAAAATAACTTTCAAAATTCAGCAACTCTATATGCAACTATGCAATGGATATGTGGCCCACAAATCGGTTCTGCGATCACGAAACAGACCCCAAAATTGCCTTCTTCTGCCAAAAATTTCCATCGACTCCTTAGTGCATTCTTCAACCCAAAAAAAGATCGTTTCGAAGAATTTCTAAAATCCTCAAACACATAAGCCTACCTCAGCACCACAAAACTTGAATCCATTTGGCAAAATTTTATGGGGCCTTACATCCTCCCCACTTAGGATCATTTATCCTCGAATGAGGAGTAGAGTCTGCCCAAAACACTCAACATAATTCATCTCCTCCTTTCACACATCGCAATCCCCCAAATTTAACTAACTCCCAAATTTTCCAAAAATTGTGGCAGAGTCTCCTCTATAATTAGGCCTATCCACCTGCCAGAGAATCACTAAAACCACCCTAACAACATACCCATAACTCAACAAAGCATCATAGTATATATCAACAACACCGATCTCAACAGTAAGGGTGTTACATTAACAGAAGTGGTATCTAGACATGAAGTGTACACATTTAAATCATAACATAGGAAGTACCCTTTTGAACCACAACCATCTGGCTATACAGGAAAATGAGAATATTTCCTTTCCACAACACTCTCGGCCATCGACGCGACCTTGTCAACTCACAGACACAACTATGGCACCTGACAGAGGTAATCTCAGCCGACTTATCTAACAAGGATGAAAATTAGGTAACTCTAATAAGCCAATTACCCGTTAACTTCACCTTCCATAGCTTCCACTGGAATGGTAGACAAACGACTCCCAACTACCCTTTCGGGCGTAGACACATAAAACATCGGGTGCATGGAGAACAACGACGGGGGACACATCATACCATAGCTTGGACGATTCCTTTCAAGATTCCATAAGACCAAATGTAAACTACACCTATCTTACATTTATTAACAATTCACATAATATCGTCATGGAGAAAATCATGAGAATAGCCTGTTCATTTTCTTCAACTATAAATCTCTATGTCGAACACCCAAACTAAACCCTTGGCGACCTTCAATCATTATTCTATGATGTGGTAGAATGATTATAACTATAGAGTTCCTATCCAATATGTTCGAACATGGAATGAAGCTCCTTCTTTGACATGTGAGAAACTACAACTCTTTAGAGGTCTACTACAAATGGGAACAACGAGGTCCAAGTTTGAGCTAGAATTGTTCATGAATCCACCAAGGTGTTGAGCAGGGCATTTTGGGAGGTTATATTCTAAGAGACCTGAGCGTAGGGAAAATCAGTTCAACTCAACATGAGAAGGTTCTTGTACCATGAAATTGATAGCGATTTCAAAAATACATAAAGTTGCATTACGCCCTCAACAGTAATTGATACAAGGAATCTATGCCACAAGCCCACGAGGTTGAAAAAGAGGTTGTCACTTGTGAGATTATTGTTATTCTTGTCGCTTACCACTCTTCCGATAGTTGATCCTATACTAGAGGACTAGAGAAATGATTGGCTTGACCCTCAAACTAAATATGTTCATGATAGGCTCCTAGAAATCTAAAACATCTAATTTCCACCTTTCACGAGTGAAACCATGTATCTAGGACATCTTAATATTGAGATTAAAAGCATGCCTTGGTTAGAGAAGTTCTCAGGGTTGATATGACGCTACAAGGAGAAAGGCAAATAAAAATTCTACCCACCCAGGGATATGGAATATTAAGGATGGTAAAACTCTCTGCACCTGACAGTGACATAGCCAATGATTCTAGAAGTTGAGTGTGTAAAGATAGCGGAACCCAGCGAGACACTATAAAATAATCATAGAAGGTCTGCAGATGTTCGTAATGAGTTAGCCATGGAGTTTATGTCTTGAAAAGTACCCAGATGCTAATGAAAGATAGGAAAACATGAGAAGTCGACGTGATGCTATGATAACCCCAAAAGGTGCATTTGGTCTTGACGGAGAGCCTATTAAGAGTCCTTATGAGAAAAGAAGTGTTACAGTGACACATAGAAGGACGCGATCTCTCATGGTTATCCATCAAGTGTCGGGAAACTAGCACAATGAATTCACTAACTAAGGAACACAGTTAATACATGTTGTGGAGGTATAAAGAGAAAATGATCATTTGTTATGAGCTGGACATGTTTTTCTATATTAACTCCTAAACTACATTACAAGGCCACGTCATGGGCAACTATAATACTAGGAACAAAGTGAGCTACTTACTACAGAATGTCCTAAGTGGACACGAAAGTTATACTAGCATGGGCGACACAAGATCTTCCTATGACGGAGGTGTGAGGATCTCAAATTTCAGAGAGACTTCATGCAAACAAGTAACCATTTCGATTGACATGTACACATATGATAGGTGCTGAGGTATGCTTTTATGTTACTAAATAGTTGGGGGGGGGGTGATGATAATGTTCACAAAGGGAGTAAAGTGATTCCTCAAATCCTGTGAGCCACATACATAAGAGAGGGAGAGAGAGGCTCAAGAAAGATCTCAGCACTAGGTTGTCTTACATTAGATTTGATAACACGTAGGTAACATTGTGAGGGTGCATGCATAAGCACAAGTGAGCAGATGTTATCCCTTTGAATAAGAAGGTTATATAAGAAATTCATAAGGTATAGTACTTTGTTGAGAATTTTGTGAAGAAAGTGTGAAATATTAGCCTAGGGTTGTGATTCACTTGAAAGAAATCATTACAGGACTCAATTCCTCAAGAGGTTGTAAGTAAGATAATGGTGATAAATAGGCTTCACGAATAATGCGTCTCGTTCAAAGAGTGGATACATGCAATGTTTTGTGATTCAGATTCTTGTTAATACTGTGTTCAAGCAGGCTCTCAATATAGACATACATATACCACAAGGAAAAGTATGTGGCGCTCAGAATTATATACTAAGGAGTTGCTTAACTTACTTGGTAATTTTAGATTGACGGGGCAGTGCCTTCACAAAGTGGTACCCCCTGACCCCACTTCATGCAACGAGGATGAGGTTCACTAAACTGACTCGACCCATTGATCTGATATTTACCCCTTTTGCATACATCATAAGCATTCCCCTTATCCTTCCTCAAGGCCTTCATGGCGGGAGTAACAATCTCTATACCGGCTTACTGTGCAGGCCTTGGGAATTTCCCAAATCTACCACCCCTAACAAGTTGGTGATCATACTCACAACACGACGCCAAATGTTCCCCCCTGCATATCGGGCAAACTGGGCTAGGTGCACCCAACCTAGGGCATTTGTTCTTCTTGTGCCCCCTCTTCCCACAACCATAGCATATTTCAAGAGTCATCCAATAGCTCCCCAATTGACGCTTCTTACAAATCAAATAATCTGGTTCATTAGTACCAACAACCCTCTTTCATTTCTTAGATGCTCTCACCACATGATCCAATGGTGCGGTGACATTGATAGGAATAAGGACACTTCCCTTAGCAACAAGTTCTTCCAATCCTCAAACACTTAAGCCTACCTCGGCACCACAAAACTTGAATCCCTTGGCGAAATTTTAGGGGGCCTTACAACAGTCTTAAGTTTCAAGTATTTTGAGGGATCTTTCAAGTTGTTCATTTGTGGAATGAATTAGATTCTTATGTCTTGTTGGCGAGTACAGACTTGGGGAGATTTGGTGATGGCATAGTGGTTGTGACCATGAAAAGGGATACAGATATGCCAGTTTGAGGCTAAGAAGGTGGGTTATCTCTTGTGGAATGTTATGAGTTAGTGTGATCCTTATGATGTTATGCGAAGAGCTTTCTTTCTATTAGTGGGTGGTATGTCTTGCAATTCATGTTGGGATTGCTTGAGGAAGTTAGTTCGACTGTCACGAGGATGAGTATGAGCTTTGAAGATTATTTAAGGTACTTTATGATTTGTGTTGCATGGTCTTCTGAAGGATTGAGTTGAATTACAGTGCGGCATTATGGCAGAAATGAAGTAGGGGTATTGTGAGCTATCCGATGCTGTGTTTTATGGCTTTGAACCATGTGGGGGAGTCTATTATCTATGATTAGATTGCATGGTTATGTGGTTTATTGGTTCCGATATGAGGCATATTTGAGGATCGGTTATGACTTTTAGGGGTTAGTCTTAAGGAGTGCTGGGTTAAGGAAATTCATGGATGCATGATGTATTACACTTTATCGATATATGGAAATCTTGGAATGATTTGGGTTGTTATTAGTGATGAATGTGATTTGCCAAGAAAAATGGAGTCAGTCGATTGCGTTAAAGTGGGGTTACTTCTTAGTGTGTTGATGTGCTTATGGGACAGAGGTTGTCGGCCCATTTTGGCGGTACATTTCAGATTTGGATAGGTTGAATGATCTCGAGAAGGTTCTAATGGGTTCAAGATCTATGTGTGGCATTTGAGGGATTTCCGTATTTGTAAAAGGCTAAGATCTGAGATTGCATTGGATAGTGACGAGATTCGCGGTATTTCTGTATCATTATGGATTCTACAATTTCAGTATTGGAGTGATAAACGAAACAACTTTTGCATCACATAAGGTCTCTTCAAAGTGGATATCTTGGATGCGGTATTTGGATGCTTGAGAGGGAATACAATGGCTTATGGGCTGTAGGGCGACGTGATTTCATGCTAGGTGGGATTGGATATGATGATTCTTGTATTCTAGGGATTTAGAGGCTAGGAGGGTTCTCAAAAGCAGGTTGTTTCTTGGTTACAGACTGTGAAGGTAGGGCCACAGTTAGACAACTAATAGAATATGTTATGGTTAGGTTATTGTGGACATTTGGAGAGTTATTTATCTATTTTTGGATGCCCAGAGTTGAATTGGGGGGTCATTGGTAAGACTATTGTGGATGTGTATTCTGCACCGGGTCGGATTTGTTTACTCAGCACAACTATTATTGAAGGATGTGTCATCGCTCAGAGTTGATCCGATTTGTGTCTGTTATGTTCCATGTATTTCACTTCTATGCTACGTTGGGTTGTGATCTGTTGGCAATTTACATACATGATGCGTTTATGTTTGGGCTTTGTGGAAAAATTCGAGCAAGATGGTTCTTGGGATGTTGAATGGTTGATTGTGCCTTGGTTATGGTCTTTCCGGTTTGTGGTATATTCTGCTATTCATTTCTCCATGATTATGGTCATGCACTTTGTATGTTTGTTGTTGATTTCCGTATGGTCATCGATTTTGAGCATTATGACTCAAGGTCTTCAAGGTGGACCAGTGTTTGGATTGGGTCACGCATTGTGATGGAGTTATGTTGGGATATGATCCTCTTTGTTAGATTCGTGTGTCTTTGTACTACTATGTGTGGTGGGTTCATAGCATTGCACTTGCGGTGGTATCTGTTGAGCTTGCAGCATGGTTCTCTCTTTTGATTCACTTTCTATTTTTGGGTACATTTAAGTTGTTGCATGTTTGGTGCACGGATTATCGTGCCCTTGTTTTCTCGAAAAAGTGAGTTTCGACATGTGACAACTCTTTTAAATGTGTGTCGAAAGAGAAGAATCACTACCTATCGATTTTTAAGGTGTGTTAGGGTACCTATTTGCAAATAACTCAGTTTTGACTATTCGGTGTTACCAATGATTGGCTAAGGGCTCAAATTACCTCAAAGAGAAGAAGTTAGGCACTATTCGAGGTCTACAACTGTGGTTCCCTGCCTAATTTTACACTGTATGGATTATCGAATTATAATTATCCTATGTGAGCACGTCAATTAAAAGAGACGTCCAAGTAAATAATAAAATTATTCAAGGTAAATAATAGGATGAAACGAGTAATTAAAATAAATTACACACAAATGAGAGAAAGAACTCGTCCACTAATAAGTTATTGGTACAACTCTTTGAGAATTACAGTATACATCCTAGTCCAATCTAAGTTTCAATAAACAAGTGTACAAGTAGTAACCGTGTAGGGCTATGTTTTTTAGCCTAAAGGATCACCCCGTTCAATATAAATAATACTTCGCAACTCCCTTAAGTATAAGGGTTGCTCATATTATTCAGCAAGTACAGACTATCATCTCCTGCTACCCGATTACTATCTTAATGTTGCTTACTGAAAGCATTCTAAATAATTCTAAGTCGCATCCTACGCGTGCTTACCCGCCCCATACCTATGTTCAGGAGGTTTTGGACCTACTATGTGGATGGTTCTTGACTCACTTAAGCTGCTTAAAATGATAAAACTAAATGATATGCAATCAAAAACAAGTAGGAACTTCACACAATATGCAAGTAGCACAAGAGGCTCAAGTTCACCTCCTCATATAGACTCATATGCACGCAATCAATTAAACGGACAGTTATCACTTATGTTAACTACGTTCAAGATTAGGTAGACTAGCAGTTATGATCAAACAGAATTGGAATTGGAACATGCTCAGTCGTTTAAACCTTACAAGCATGATTTCTATATGAGTGGATACAAATAAACCATTTCGATTACCTAATATAAAGTCCTATAGGCAGGATTTCAAAACGGCCAGATTTGGGCAATGAAGCTATTTTAGAACATAATTATGTTAAATGATCCTATAGCCATACTTTATAGGTAATCATAGAATCTTGCAAACATGATTTCTAAATGATCCATAGCTGGGAAGTGATGTTGTTGAAAGTGCAGGTTTATTTATCTTATATTCTTGCTTTCTAGGCGAACCACGTAATTAAAGAAGAGATACCAAAGTGAACAGTTCGGTTATTTGTATTGGTATCCTATAGACATGATATATAGGTGCAGAAATGAGGTAGGTTAAACAAGCAATAAACAAGTTCAGTTTTAAATCCTATAGGCTTGCTCTTCTAATAAAAGCATCCTAGTCCCCACCTTCACTAATTCACCATTATTCGTTATTACAAGTTACTATAGAACTAAATGAAATAATATAGACCCAAATAGAACAGTTACAGACTTAAATAAAACATCTACAGGCCTAACATAAATAAAAAGTAACCAAGGGATGCTTTTTTGCCTTCACTAGCCTTACTCTTCGCACAACCAACATGCCCAAATCCCAGGCTCACAAAGAAAATTAAAGCACGTCCGAATCCAATGCTTAGATTCAACAACGCACGTGGCACAACAAACCATGCCCAAACATGAAGACAATTTTCTTTCTTACCCATTAACAAACAGCAGGAACATAGGAACATAAATTCAAACATGTCATTCTGGTGACTTAGAGCCCAGGAAAGGACACACACAGGGATTCTATATATCAATTATCAACGGAAGGATTTTATATGTATTGTCCTAAGGGCGATGTCTAATAGGTAGAAAATCATATGAACACATACCCAAGGACCTTGTAAACACATAGGAGGAGCACATACAGAGGCCTTGAAATTAGCAAACAAATTCAAAGTAACAGACCTTTTTAGGACAAGTAGGACTTAGTTGCAGGAATCTAGCAATCAAGGATCCTTAAAGCATAGGAACTAGGCATGAGAGTTCAAAGCAGGCAGGGTCGGGATTAATTCTAAGAAGATCTAGCAAGTAGCAATTTACACATGAGAGACTTAGCATGACATGCTTGAGAAGCATCCTAGGGTAGATAACAACAATAGTCTTCACAAGAAGACCTTAACTTAAAAATGCAAGGCAAAACTAACTTAGAACTGCAGATCAATTTATGGCAAGCAGAAGAAAAATTTATTAAGAAAATTCAGGGCCAACATGATCCCAAACTCAGCACAACAACTAATTAACAAGCAGGTACCTAATTATTAGAAGGTCGAAGAATATGCATATTGATCACATGTATCAAGGATTACCCTAGGCATTACTCAAGCAAACATAACACTAGCAGGCATGGGTTTGTAAGACAACATTGTGGAACAATATACAATATTGGGGTTCACAATAGTAGAGAAACATAAGTCATGCTTGTTATAAAGTTTAGAGAATATTGGCATGTAGAATTCACATGATCATGGATTATCTCTAAGAAAGTAGCAAGTTGTACATGAATGACTCAACAGGAAGAAATACATTCGAACAAATTATGGGCATGAATTAGTTTCTCACAAGAATTTAAATCAAGGTAGGGAGATGGACTCGTGACAAGTAGCAAATATAAGTACTCAGACATATATAAACATAATAGGTTAAGCAGGCTTAAGATGTTCAAAAATCATTCAAGTCGTGCACATATAATGAGCATACATTAAGTTTATGATTAAGGAAAGTTCGGATGCTAGAAAATATAGGGCTATAGAATAACTCCAGGGAAAATAGGACTACAAACAGAGACAACACAATATCATATTGGTTCACAAAAGCTTTAATAGCATGTGTACAAAGAGCATGAACACAAGCAAAAAGGGAATTAAATTGCGAGAGTCAAGGGTACTTGATGTTTCGTGTAAAAGATATATATTTCTAAGTAAATCACCTCATATTTGGCTTTTGTTTTATGAAATTGGGATGTTAATTGCTACGATTCATGTTAATTTAAAGTATTTTTATGTGTAGGAATGAGTCGGGAGCAATTGGGGGCGAAACGAGCAAGAAATAAGCCAAAACGAGACAAAAGCGGGCGAAGGAGCATTGGGCGCCACAGGCAGCGCCTAGCGCCACCTGTGGCGCTGAAGGCAGTATGTTTTGGGAAGGTCACTAGAAGCAACGCCCTTGTGGGCGCCTGGCGCTAGCCAAGGCGCCGATGTCGGGAGCTCTCCTATTTCGTCTAGAAGTCTACTATTTTCGACTATACCCCTTCCCAACACCTATATAAACACATCCAAAACCAAGAGGAAGACATAGAACGTGATTTGGGAGGCAAAAACACAACGAAACATCGCACGGAAGCATCGATTCTCAGTTCTTCATTCTTTCTAGTATTTTTATAGTTTATTCAATACTCTTTATATTTTTATTGCTTTTAGCATGAGTGGCTAATCACCCCTTGTTCTGGGGTTGTGATTAGCCATGAATATTGTTGTTCGAAGTTAACGATTTCTTGATTATAATTCATGATTATATGGTTGTTTCTTCAATTCTATGTTTAATTGCTTAATTGTTTGGCCATCAATTAGGTTCTATCAACTATAAATGCTATGTTTGGGAAAACTACGGTTAGATTAGAGAAGAATTGAAGAAAGCATGTTCTTAACCTTTTAAGGGGGGGCGGATTCGTGGTTAGGATAGGAATATACTTAATCACCATGCTTAATTGATTATCGTGTTTTTATTGCGTTCTTGATAGATTAATTCCATAGGAATATAGGTGTTAATTTATTAATAATAGGCAAATAGTACTTCGTAAGAAGGCTATGAGAACGTTTATCGATTAATTAGCAACCATAAGTGAATTATATGAAAAGGAAGTTAATTAGAACACAATAGGATTGGTGAAATAATCCCAACACTGGAATATTTGTTTCTATTGATTAAACAACACTTAATTTGTTCATTGATAATCTAGTTATAAGTTAGAGCTGTAGTTTAGATTAATCAATATCATGAACTTGAATTTTTGCTTGCTTGAATAACAATATTAGTCCGTTAGTAAGTAGCTGAATTAAGTCCCTGTGGGTACGATAACCTTGACTCAAATTCCTATATTACTTGTCGACCGCGTATACTTGCGTGTGCGTTAGGGAGCAACAGTACTTACGGGTTACAAATTAACGAACAAGTAAATGAGGAAAGTAAGTTCCAGTAGTAGCTCAATTATTAGTAACAAAGAGAGAACAACTAGACCCTAAACCCAGTGCGTCAGAGTTAAGAAGAACTTCAAACGAGCTCCAAACAGTGCTCACACTGGGGAGGTTAGTGAATCAATTCTGATGGCCTTGGATTCCAGCTGGCGAAGATCCCAGTAGCCTTAAAATATTAGAGTGAAAAAGTGAGGGAGAAGGATTAGAAAAGTCTACCTAAAGGGGAAACGGGGGAGGGGTTATATAGTATTCAATTGAACAAACCAATCATGGAAAGCATTCAATTAAAAATAAATAAGGAAAGAAAATATCACATGCAATCGGTGATCGAATCAGTAAAGGAGATGAAACTTTGAGTATTGAGAGATGCTCTTGTTATTCCCAATAAGACGACTCGGTAATAGATCGCTTCTTCCAAAGCGCGCCAAAAGCGATAGATGTAGGTAGATTCAAAAAATCACATAGTAATCTTTTTCTTAACATTCCCAAGAAGTAATTGAGCAAACCATTGGTAGTAGTTTCACGAGCATCGAAAAGGAAGAGTAAACCTCACCGATTTTTAATGCCTGAACCATGATATGAAATGAGTCGATAAAAAATAAATCCAATTTCAAAAATTCGAAAGTGGTAAATGCGCAATATGTGACTCACCTGAAGATATTATTCTGCATAGTATCTCGTTAGACAACCACTATGTTTATATCCTTTCTTTTCTCATACTTGGAAAATCTCAAATCCTAGTTGGGTCCAATCAGCTGTGAATCGAACCAAGGGTGCAAAAATAGTTCCTCGTCATATATAGACAAAATATTGTTCAAATCCCACAGATTCAAGTCAGCATGATCCGATCTTGCAGATAGTACTTGCCAAATTCGGGCAAGTACCTAAGTAATATCATAAACGCATGACCAGTAGCGAGACAACACAAATAAGATAAGTAAATCATGGTAGGATCCCATTGTCAGCCGGATTCGGAGATCGGTTGAGGGGTGAAGTGGCTAGGGTTCTTCAGAGAAGAGTGGGAAGGGTCTAGAGGATCTGGGGGCGACATGCGGGTGAAAATGGGATGAGGGTTCAGGTGAGGGGATATAAGGAGAGCGGGGATTTGTTGTGGGCCATTGATCATTTGAGATCAATGGTCAGGATTAAAGGAAAATTGGGTGGCTCAAAAACAGGTCCCGACCGGGTCATAAATAAAGGGGTAATTGGCTGGGATGTGAAGGCTGGGCCTGTTGTTTTGGGGCCTCTTTTGTTCAGAAATTTGGCCTTCATTTGGGCCAGATTTTAAAATACACAAAATTAGTGAAAAATAAATTATTAAAATGGCTAATAAATAATAAAAATGTTATTTATGAATTTATTTGTATTTTGACCAAAATAATATAGCAAATGTAATTATTTGTAGAGTATAGACTATTATTGCAAATAATATAATTATATAAAATAAAATAAAATATTATAGAACATGCATATGGATATAAATAATTAATTTGGATGATTAAATCAACCAAAATAATTTGAAGGAGTAATTAATAAATACTACAATTAAGAACATTACAGGAAATCAAATTTAAAACCTTTAAAAATTATGAAAAATACTTATATGAACTCTATAAATTGGATAATAACTCAAAATGATATTTTGAAAGTATATGGAATACTTTACAAAATATGAGGTCAAAATTGGGTTTCAACTGCTGCCCCTCTTTACCCGGGAATGATGAAAGAATTGTCAGGTTAAGAAAAATGATAATCAATTTTATCCGGATGAACGAGGATGGGGTGTGAGGTTCTTAAAATATGGGTGCTAAAGCCTGGTTCTTGAGCTGCCTACATATCCCTAGTTTTACGGGAATCAGGCCACGTGCAGTTCTGGATCCGACGACGGACAAGGCCGTTTGAGTCGTTATGTACGTATGCTTGGAAGAATGATTTTATCTGGGTAGGGTAGTGTCATGAATAGTTGATATTTCGCGTGGGGGTTATGAATGGCGATGGTGCGAAATTGAACGTTATGTATGCATGAGACAATGTATTTGGGCGGTTATGGGAGAAAAAGTAATCAACTGTTGGTCAGCGACTTTGGGTACAATAAAGGAATGTGAACATTTTCAACGGAAACTGGAGCGAGAATTGCTCCTGTTTCTATAGCATTTTCCTCCCGAGTTACCTGCAAATTTAAAAACACGATGCACATGAATATATGTAGTTATTACAGAAATTTAAACATGATGCAGATTCCCTTTAGACCATGAGGATTGTCTTTCGGATGATGAGGATGATGTTCTTCGACTATGCCATCATGGGCCACGAGGCGTATGATGAAGGATTCACAGGCCATGAAATCAATTCCTCGGGCCATGAGGATGGTGCCTCTAGACTATGGCGCCTTTAAATAATGATATGCATTTTTGAGATCCTTAGGCCATGGAATGGTGTCTTTAGGCTATGAAGATCTTGCCTACGGACTATGATGCCTTTGGACGATGTGGCAATATTTCAGCCTCTGAGATGCAAAGATACGGCAATATTGATTGTTTGATAGAGGGAATAGATAATTCTTAGTCGCATGCGAGAATGGAGGAAGGCAACGCTTAGCCTTGTATGAAACAAGGGATGTTCTTAGCCCTGTACAGATAATGAGGGCAGTGCTTAGCCCTATGCGAATGAAGGTAGTGATTAGCCTTGTATGAGAGAGAGGTAGTGCTTAGCCTTACGCAATGATGGAGGAGTGTTTAGCCTCATGCAATGTAATGAGGGATGTGCTTAGCCCTATGCAAAGGAAGGTAATGCTTAGCCTTATGTAGTGATGGAGGCAGTGCTTAGCCTCATGTAATGTAATAAGGGTAGTGCTTAGCCCTATGCAGAGAAAGGCAGTGCATAGCCTTATGCAATGATGGAGGCAGTGCTTAGCCTAATGCAATGTAATAAAGGTAGTGCTTAGCCCTATGCAGAGAAAGGAATTGCTTAGCCTTATGCTGTGGTGGAGGAAATGCTTAGCCTCATGCAACGTAATGAGGGCAGTGCTTAGCCCTATGCAGAGAAAGGCAACGTTTAGCCTTATGCAATGATGGAGGCAGTTCTTAGCCTCGTGCAATGTAGTGAGGGCAGTGCTTAGCCCTAAGTAAACGTGAGAGAGGGAAGAGATTATTAGCTTGACGCATTTAGGCTTGGTAGCATCTATCTATATAAAGATATCAGTCTTTATGGTGCATCCCTTGCGGATACAGTTGATAATGTTTCATCTGTTATGCCTGCATCCAAATAAAAATGGTAAGTCGGGGGATGATTGGTTCGTGCTTTTGATTCCTCATTTCGCTCTTGCTCCTGTCTTGACGCCTTGTGTTTGAGTCATCTTGGGCAGCATCTGGCTATTACAAAAATGGAGTTCTCGAAAATATGCATTTGCGATAAATTATTTGTAAGAAATGCAGTTGTTTAAAATATATGATGATGCATGAAATAAATAACTTAATCAAATCATAGGACGTGACATGCTTCGAGACATTGCGACATCCTTATCTTTGAATTTTGAGGATTCCCCAAAAATTCTGCCCCAATTTTGACGTATACTTCCAGCGGTACTCTTTTGGCGATCCTTGACGTAATGAGATTGACGAAACTCAAAATCTTGCCCTAGTTTCCGACCATAGAGGGGAATGATGATTTTGTTATAATGTGACAGAACTCACATTGATGCCTACTTATCCGCTCTTAAACGGGAATCAGGTGAAGCGTAGTTCATGTTACATAAAAAAAAAAGTGCAAAATATAATCTCAAATATAATATCTCTTGACGGTGTCCGATTTGAAAGGTTTTGGCCTCATCTTTCCATCCACTTATGCTAGTATGAGTGCTCCTCCCGTCAGCACTCAATGAACCATGTAGGGCCCTATCCAGTTAAGCGACAATTTTCCTTTCACTTCATCCTGATGTGGAAAAATCCTCTTCAGCACTGATCTAAACCTTAGCACTTGTTTTCTTATTGATTCTCGAGGCAGTGGCATTATTGAATGAAGTCTATCCGAACCGAATTAGCACTTCTCAAATCAGGCTAGGCCTCTGCAGCTGAGCTGAGAGCCGGGGCCCTGGATGCGGCTAGTGATTGGCACATAGGTGAATGGTTTCCTGAGTTTCTCGGCATGGTATCTTGCACCTCGTGTTCATGATATCTACATTCAACTGTGCCTCGGAGACACGGTCAAAAGCACGCCCGTCCAGTGTTCTTCTTTAACGACATGCTATAGTCTGTGGTATCTTCCATAGGTACGAATGGTGATTTTGAACTTGACCGTATGCCCGGATTTGCATTTGGATATTTCTAGAAGGTTTCGTCACTAATTGGCAGAAGTTGGAATTTGAAAGTTTGGAATGTTCATAAATTTGACCGAGAGTTGACTTCGATGATATCGGGTTCGAATTGTTGATTATGGAGTTGGAATAGGTTCCTTATGTCATTTGGAACTTGTGTGCATAATTTGAGTTCATTCCGAGCTGATTTGATATGGTTCGACATGAGTTTTAGAAGTTGAAAGTTCAAAAGTTCATTAAGTTCGATTCGAGGTGCGATTCGTGGTTTTGATATTGTTATGTGTAATTTGAGGCCTCGAGTAAGTCCGTGTTATGTTACGGATTTGTTGGTAAGTTCGGACAAGGTCCCGAGGGGCTCGGGTGAGTTTCGGATAGGTTTGGGTTGTGTTGCGCTCATTTTTTGATGTTTCGACATTGTTTCTTGATGCATAAATGTTACCAGTTTAAGCAAATGAGCTCCAATTCCTGTTTTGATCGAAGCATTAGATCCGTATGGTAATTACAAATCCATAGAAAAAAGAATGGTCAAATTTGGATATCGTATAAGGAATTTATGGTCATTTTACTATGAATTGGGTTGCCGAATTATTCAGATTAATTACGAAATTGTCACTCAATTCATATTTAAAATACTACACTATTTCCAAATATTGAAATCAACATATCTCCTTCATTATAATGTCAAATGGAGTAATTGAAAAGGATAACTTGACTGGAATATCACGAGGAATCCATTGGTGGTATCAAAAGTGAGTTTCGGGATCATTTGGCACAAGAAACGAGGTAAAAAAGCTGGGCAGAAGCATATAATATCAAGGGTTTGCTCATTTAGTCACATTTTGAGTTGGGGAGCACGGATTTGGGTGATTTTTTTAGGCGATTTTAACCAAATGGATTGGGGTAAGTGTTTCTTACTCAGTTTTGATTGTATTTCATGAATCTATCTTCGTTTTTGGCATTTGGTTGATGATTTCAAATGAGAAGTTGAGGGATTTTCTCTAAAATTTCATAAAGTAATTTTTGAATTTTGAACATCGTTTCGGAGTCGGATTTGAGTGAAACTAGTATGGTTGGACTCACAATTGAATGGGTTGTCGGATTTTCTGAGTCTTGGCAGGTTCCGAGATGCGGGCTCGGGTTTGACTTTTTTGGTTGACTTTGGGCTTTTGATTAAGTGGGTGTGTTTACTTTGGCATTCTTTGATGTTCTTGAGTTGCTTTTGGCTAGTTTCGAGCCGTTCAGAGGTCGATACGTGCGGGATGGCATTTCTAGAGTATTGTTTGGCTTGCTCGGTAGTAAACTCGGCTTGTTCGAGGTAAGCAACACTTCTAAACTTGGTGCTGAGGGTACAAATCCCTGAATATACGTATTATGTGTTGGTTTTGAGGTGACACACATGCTAGGTGACGAGCGTGTGGGCGTGCACCGTGTGAACGATGACTCGGTTGATTCTGTGGTACTGTGTACTTATCTATCTTGTTTCTATCCATGAAATTCATATGTGTTAGTGTAATTGAGCTGTGATATATGTTAGAAATCATGTTTTGACTATATACTTATTCTGTTGGGACCCACTGAGGTCATTTTTGCTTGAGTTATTTGCTTAAATTGCAATTACATACTCAGCCATATTCATTCATTCGCAGAGCATATCTCAGTCTCAGTTATCATTTGTTGTCACATCATGTTATCATTGTTTGGGCTGATTGGCAAGTGATACGTGAGCTCGAGAGACTGGAGCAATTGATGACTGAGTGAGGTCGAGGGCTTGATTGTGAGTGATATTTATGAGATCGGGCTGAAAAGCATATCTTTCAATATTATGAGTGATATTTTCCGTAACTATGAACGAGCTGAGCATCATATCTTTCAATATTACTTGTACTGTTTTCATTATATTGTTGCGAGTTGTTCTTGGCTGTTGGTGTTTGACTTTGATCGTTGACTAAGCTCGTCAGTACTTTCAACATAAGGTTAGGTTTGTTACTTATTGATTACATGGGTCAGTTGTACTCATACTATACTTCTACACCTTGCATGCAGATTTTGGAGCTGATATTGCTGTATGGAGGAAGCTGGCTATGAGGATGAACTTGCGTTTTCGGTGGTAGCTGCCTTTTGTTCATGGTAGCTTTAGATTTATAAAAATATGTTTATGTATATTTCCAACAGATGATGTATTTATTTCATACAAGCTTTGTAAACTCTAAATCTTAGAAGTTCATGATTTGTACTACCAGTCCTCGAGGATTCTTTGTATAAGAATTTATTTATCTTATCATTATTTTCTCAGTAGATCTCGTTTGAAATTGGATTATTGTTAAATTTTCTTACCTAACGGGTTGGGTTAGGTGTCATCACGACTAGTTTGATTTTGGATCGTGACAACTAGTGACGGGCAATCTCTAACTGGTGTAGTTAATGAGAAAAAACACAATCAAAAGCAGGTTGGAGGACATGACCCCGGGGAAAGGAAAGATCGAGAGGCAGAAGCTAATGTTCAACAAGCATGAGAAAAAGAAGAGCAAATTGTTGACCAAAATGATGTAAAAGCTGAGTGCATTTTGTGGTACATGACTCATATGATGATCAGGAGGAGGATTTGGAGCCCACATTTTCCTCCGCCTCCAGCTCTGAGTGATACCGATTTCAGGGAGCATGACAATTGTGTGAACTTGATAGATTAGTTAACTTTTTTAGTTTATTGGTGATATTTTGTAGTTTATTTCTAGAATGTTAGCACTAATTTTATTCCTTTTTATTTTGTTACTTTCTTTACTTATAGTGGTGTTGATTAAACTCCTTGGTTTAGCGACCAGTAGTAAATAAAGTGATTATTAGATGTGATTTTTTTTCCATAAACCAACATGTGGCTTGTTTGGTACCAACATATTTACACATTAGCATATTAAATATTGGTGGTTTGAAATGAAAAATAATTGAAGTGACAATGCTTGTTGTGTTTTAGGTTTCATTTTTGGCTCTTTGATTCATCAAATAGTCTTTAGGCTATACATGACTTTCTTGGAGTTTATTGGTTTCAATTGAATTTTGAATTTATTACTCGAGTTTTCATGTGCCATGTGTGGTGAGATTTGTTATGAGTTATTTTGTATTATTTTTGATCTAGAACTTGCCTGGAATGCAATTCAAGGCGAAATACTAGACTAACTTTGTTTGAAAAAATGATGTTAGGCTTTCTTTGGACTGTTCATTTCTACCCTTGCATATTTTCCCGAGTCAACCCTTTTTGAGCCTTCAACCTTTTCTTTGGCAACCATGTTACAAAATTTAACATTTTATTCTTTGCTTGATCTATCTTTTGGTATCCCACCTCCCTAAGTGCTTTAAAAGTGTAAACATAGGCTAAATGGGTGACGGTTAGAAAGGTTGTAATGTGGAAGTTTCTTAAAAGTGAAGAGTTAAAAAGAAAATTATAAAAAAGAAAAAGGTAAGAAAGATGAAAAAGAAATAAAAAATAAAGAGTTGTGAACAAAGGGAAGACTAGGTGGTGAAACGAAAAGTGAAGAAAGGGTGGAAAAGTTTTTGAAGGAAGTGTGCTATATATTGGAAATTGTAGTCCTTAGAGATGTTTTGAGTTACTCTTATCCAAAATTGGACCATACCTTAACCAAAACACTACATTACAACCATATAAGTCCTAATTGATTTTGAACCAAGTGTGATATATTAGTGGAGAAATACATGAAAGGCAAGCACATGGCATTACTTGTGTGCGGTTGAACATCTTTGTGAGGGAGAGAGTTAATTTTTTCCATTTGATATCCCAATTGTGTTTCAAAATTACAATTTAAAAGTTGGAATTCTCTCTTAAGTGTGAGGGCACACGAAATTTGAGTTGTGAATTTAATTCAATCTCTAATTGGGAGTAATGTAACAAAAGAAAGTCGCTTGTGATAATGAGGTAAATTTTGAATCTCTAGTGTCATGACGTGGTTGCTACTTTGATTAACGTGGTATTTGAGCACTTGAATTGAAATGAAATCTGTGGGAAGTTGTTGGTGATTCATATGCTTTGAATTAGTTGTTGGTACCAACCCAAGTCACTATATTGTGTTTAATTTGGACCTTGCTGACTTGAAATGATGTTTTGTATGCCATTGAGCTTAATTGTTGATTCTATTGAAGGATGTTCTTAGTTGTTGACTTGCTTGAGGACAAGCAATAGTTTAAGTTTGGGGGTTTGGTAAGTTGGTATTTTACCAACTTATCTCTTCTTGATACTTAAACTTTTGCATGATTTAGTTAATAACCTAAGGCATTTGTTGAGGTTTATTGGTATATTTCAAGTATCATGTGATTTGGAGAAGATACGGAAGAAAATAAGTCAAATGTGTTAAAATGGAAAAAATTGACTGATACCAGTTAATGCCCTTCATGATCATAGAGAGTCGTTATACGATCGAGGAGACCAAGGAGAATAGTCATCGTGAATGCGGTGGAAGTGCTGTGAACGCGAAAAGGGAAAGCTGGTCAACCACTGGTCAAGTGCTCTACGCGATCGCGAGACGAAATGAAGCGGGCCTCCTGGAATATGTCTATCGCAAACGCATGGTCTGTTGTGCGAACGCGTGGTTGAGTACGCGACCGCTATTATTTGAAGTGTTTTTCATCGCGATCACATGTTCTCTTTCGCGATTCACATAATTGGGCAGAAAATCTGCATGGTTTTAGCATTTCACGTTTTTGACTCCCAAATCATTTAATACTCGACCAAACTTATTTGGAAGACATGTTTGGCAGTTCTTTGGTCCTCTTGATTAGAAAATACAAGCTTGGAGTTAGGGTTCTTGCACACACGCTTGGGAGTTGAAGATTTGAAGACTTTAGATGAGATTTTCTTACCTTTTTTACTCACTTCTTCAATTCCGTGTTTTGCATTGAATATTTAAGTGTATAGTATTTATTCCAATACTTGAAACTTGTTTATGGAAATGTTCATTATTAAAGTTTGGATTAAATCTCTTGTTATGCTTATGGATTGAATGATTTTTATTAATTATGAAGTGAGTTATTGTTTCTTTTATTATTCTTGTTCAGTAATGTTTCTAAATGAGTTAGCCAACCCTAGGACTTTCCCATTAACTCCGAATTAATCTTAAAAAGGTAATTTGGGGTTCGGAAAGATTAATAAAAATGAACTTGAGGCGTTGACCCTTATTTTATAGATTCTACGTAGGGATAGAATTGAACTACTTGTAGCCATATTCGGGTGCACTCAGTCTCTTAATTGATTTAGGGATAATTCAATTTGGAAATCTTATTGTTCTTCGGAAGAAGATAATATAGAATTAATATCCGAGGCTAATTAACATAAACTTGCTCATATTTATAAAATCGTGAAATACATTGGGTCGTTGCTTGAGTGGAATTTCCATGCTTGTAGCCATTGATCATTTTGCTCACTTTCTAGATTAGTTTACATTTCCACATTTGGATATAATATTTTCTCAAAACCTTTATTAGTGTTTGTCTTAGCTTAATAAGTGATAATTCTCTCACATTCCTAATTGCCTACATATTATTTTCTGTGGAATTCGACCCCGACTCATAGTTGGATAAATTGTATTCCATGCGACCATGTTTGCTAACTCTTTGAGAAGTAGAGTTGGACGTCATCAGTACCCAGTAAGTGTCAAGACTAACCTCGGTGGAGTAGTGACGAGGTTCAAGTCATGATACTCACTAGTCAGATAACTTGTGTAATATATTAATAACTGGCAACAAAATATATCTAAAGAAGAATATATCAACCATCTCGTAGAGCATATGAGTACAACTTAATGTAAAAAAACTCATTTTTAGTCAACAAATCATCAAGAAATGGGGCATATAATAGCATGTCAATTCAACTAGCAACTCATTAAAATACAATACGGAAGCTTTCAAGAAACATGTAAGAATCGAAATATCAACCCCATCTCATACATAAACGAAATCAAGAAATGCACCCTCCAAATCATCACATAACATTACCAACAATGCCACCCTTATTTTGTTGTATGCGCATAGCAATGAAATGCCTCATTTATGTCGTCCCACGCGCATAAGCCACTCTTGTCTTGCCGTATGCGCAACACAATGAAATCCCTCCCTTATGTTGTCGCATGCGCATCTCGCCGCCCTTATACTCAACTCAACATCAATCAGTCCGCACAACATGTCCACATATGACACAATATCTCAAAAAAAACACCACTTGAAATTTCACATAAGCTCAAAACTTAACAATAAACTGCACAAAGACATGATAATGGCATAAAAGTGCGGAGAGGTGTTCAACAATAAAGCACGACTACGGCAAAGTCAAATGTAGAGATTATGATCATGTAGTCATAAAGTTCTTAAGTATGTTTAATATAGAATATATCTCCAAATTAAGGTATATTAACAGTCTAAGAGTCAAATCCGGTCATAAACCATATATACACCCGTGTGCACACTTGTCATCTCGTGTACATGACGTTTTTTACATATCACGAATAAGCAATTAAGGCCAAATCCTAAGAGGTGTTTCCCCACACAAGGTTACGCAAGATACATATCTCAAACAAGCGAATTCAATACTCAAAAAATACTTTTCCTTTAAAATTCACTTCCGCTCCGCTCAAGTCTAGCCAAAAACGACTCAATAATATCAAACAATGCCAAAGAAAATAATTCCAAACAATAAAGGCACAATCTTTACCCAATCCCCAAAACGTCAACCACGAGCTTGTCCGATTAAAACACGAGTCGTGGGTTATATCTCGACTACCCACAACCCCACAAGTTCAAATGTGTGATTGGTTTTTAAAACTGAGTCCAAATCAACTTTCAAATCTCAAATTTTTATTTTTCAAAACATTATAAAAAATCCCGAAAATTCCCTACAAATTTCATGATTTTAATGTTAAAATCCATAACAAATCAAGTTTTAATATCAAAATTGAGTGAAATTACTTACCTAATACCTACGTGTGAAAATCCCTTCAAAAATTTCCTCCCACCAATTATAGGGTTCAAAATGTGATAAAATGATTCTAAGTCCCGAAAACCCATCTAATAACCCAGCTGCAGATGTTGCATTTTCGACTAGAGGTTCGCAAATGCAACCTCCGCAAAGCGACTCATGGATTGCAAATGCGAAGTCTATCCCGCCCAAAGAATGTTGCAAATGAGACCAATACTTCACAAATGCAAAACCAACAAGCATCGAAAAAGCGACCAACCATGCCTAGTTCCCCCATCGCAATTGCGAGACTGGCTTCGCATCTGTAGCTCCTGTCCACCTTCGCAATTGTGGTTGACACCATGCAAATGCAAATTGGTCTTCATATTTGCGTGACTTGCAGCACTAGTAAAAATATGAACTCAACTCAAAACACTCTGAAACACGTCTGAATACCACTTGAGTCTCCAAGGCTCCACACCAAACATCCACACAAGTGTAGAAACATCATACAAACTTGCCCGCGTGCTAACAACACCATAATAATATATAAAACCACAAATCAAACACCAAAATGCATTTTGCAAGCTATGAAACTCAAGAACTTCTAAATCACCACAAAGCGTCAAATTCCTATCAAATCAACTCGGAATGATACGAAACATTGCACACAAGTCCCAAATGATAAACCAATATCATTTGTGAAGTGTTGATTAACGTGGTGTTTTAACACTTGAATTGAAATGAAATTTGTGAGAAGTTGTTGGTGATTCATATGCTTTGAATTAATTATTGGTACCAACCGAAGTCACCAGATTGTGTTTAATTTGAACCTTGTTGACTTGAATGATGTTTTATATGTCATTGAGCTTAATTGTTGATTCCATGGAAGGATGCTCTTAGTTGCTGACTTGGTTGAAGACAAGCAGTAGTTTAAGTTTGGGGGTCTGGTAAGTTGGTATTTTACCAACTTATCTCCTGTTGATGCTTAGACTTTTGCATGATTTGTTAAAAACCTAAGGCATTTGTTGAGGTTTGTTAGTATATTTCATGCATCATGTGATTTAGAGAAGATACGGAAGAAAATAAGTCAAATGTGTTAAAATAGAAAAATTGGATGCCAGTTAGTGCTCTTCGCGATCGCAGAGAGTCTTTATACGATCGCGGAGATCCAGGAGAATAATCATCGTGAACGCGGTGGAAGTGCTGCAAACGCGAAATGGGAAAGTTGGTCAACCACTAGTTAAGTGCTCTACGCGATGGCAAGACGGAATGATGCGATCACGGGCCTTCTTGAAGATGTCTATCGTGAACGCATGGTCTGTTGCGCGAACGCGTGGTTGAGTACGCGACTGCTATTGTCTGATGTGTTGTTCATTACGATCGCATGTTCTCTTTCGCGATTCACATAAGAAGGCAGAAAATCTGCACAGTTTTAGCATTTTACGTTTTTGGCTCCCAAACCATTTAATACTCGACCCAGCTTATTTTGAACACATCTTTGGCAGTTCTTTGGTCCTCTTGACTAGAAAATACAAGCTTGGAGTTAGGATTCTTGCACACACGCTTGGGAATTGAAGATTTGAAGACTTTAGATGAGATTTTCTTACTTTTTTTACTCACTTCTTCAATTCTGTGTTTTGCATTGAATATTTAAGTGTATAGTATTTATTCCAATACTTGAAACTTGTTTATGGAAATATTCATTATTAAAGTTTGGATTAAATCTCTTGTTATGCTTATGGATTGAATGATTTTTATTAATTATGAAGTGAGTTATTGTTTCTTTTATTATTCTTGTTCAGTAATGTTTCTAAATGAATTAGCTAACCCTAGGACTTTCCCATTAACTCCGAATTAATCTTAAAAAGGTAATTTGGGGTTCGGAAAGATTAATAAAAATGAACTTGAGGCGTTGACCATTGTTTTATAGATTCTACGTAGGGATAGGATTGAACTACTTGTAGCCATATTCGAGTGTACTTAATCTCTTAATTGATTTAGAGATAATTCAATTAGGAAGTCGTATTATTCTTCAGAAGAACATAATATAGAATTAATATCCGAGGCTTAATTAACATAAACTCACTCATATATATAAAATTGTGAAATACATTGGATCGTCGCTTGAGTCGAATTTTCTTTGTATCCATTCTTGTAGCCATTGATCATTTTGCTCTCTTTCTATGTTAGTTTACATTTCCATATTTGGATATAGTATTTTCTCAAAACCTTTATTAGTGTTTGTCATAGCTTAATTAGTGTTAATTCTCTTACTTTCCTTATCGCCTACTTATTATTCTCTGTGGAATTTGACCCCGACTCATACTTGGGTAAATTGTATTCCATGCAACCATGTCCGCTAACTCTTTGAGGAGTAGATTTGGACATCATCAGTACCTACTAAATGTCAAGACTAACCTCGATGGAGTAGTGACAAGATTCAAGTTATGATACTCACTAGTCAAATAACCTGTGTAATATAGTAATAACTCGCAACAAAATATATGTATAGAAGAATATATCAACCATCTCGTAAAGCATATGAGTACAACTTAATGTAGAAAAGCACATTTTTAGTCAACAAATCGTCAAGAAATGGGGCATATAGTAGCATGTCAATTCAATTAAAATACAAGACGGAGGCTTTCAAGAAACATGTAAGAATCAAAATATCAACCCCATCTCACACATAAATGAAATCAAGAAATGCACCTCCTGAATCATCACATAGCATTACCAACAATGTCACCCTTGTTTTGCTGCATGCGCATCACGATGAAATGTCTCATTTATGATGCTGCACGCGCATAAGCCACTCTTATCTTGCCGCATGCGCAACAAAATGAAATGCCTCCCTTATGTTGTCGCATGCGCATCTCGCCACCCGTATACTTCACACAACATCGATCAATCTGCACAACATGTCCATATATGACACAATATCACAAAAACAACACTACTCGAAATTTCATATAAGCTCAAAACTTAACAATAAACTGCACAAAGACATGATAATGGCGTAAAAATGTGGAGAGGTATTCAACAATAAAGCACGACTATGGCAAAGTCAAATATAGCGATCATGATCATGTAGTCATAAAGTGCTTAATTATTTTTAATATAGAATACATCTCCAAATTAAGGCATATTAATAGTCTAAGGGTCAAATCTGGTTATAAACCATATATACACCATGGTGCACACTCGTCATCTCGTGTACATGTCGTTTTTTTACATATCACAAATAAGTAATTTAGGCCAAATCCTAAGGGGTGTTTCCCGCCACAAGGTTAGGCAAGATACGTACCTCAAATAAGCCAATTCAATACTCCAAAAATACTTTTCCTTTAAAATTCACCTACGCTCGGCTCAAATCTAGCAAAAAATGACTTAATAATATCAAACAATGCTAAAGAAAATAATTTCAAACAATAAGGGCATAATCTTTACCCTATCCCACGAGTTCAAATATGTGATTGGTTTTTAAAACCGAGTCCAAATCGACTCTTAAATCTCAAAATTTTATTTTTCAAAACATTGTCAAAAATCCCCAAAAATTGCCTTCAAATTTCATGATTTTAATGTTAAAATCCATAAGAAATCAAGTTATAATATCAAAATTGAGTGAAAATCACTTACCTAATAGTTGCATGTGAAAATCCCCTCCAAATATTGCCTCCCACCAATTTATAGGGCTAAAAATATGGTAAAATGAGACTAAGTCCCGAAATTCCATCTAATAACCCAGATACAGATTTCGCATTTTCCACAAGAGGTTCGGAAATGCAACCTCCGCAAATGCGACTCATGGATCGCAAATGCGAAGTCTTTCCACCTAGAGAGTGTTGCAAATGCGACCAATACTTTGCAAATGCCAAACCAACAAGCATCGCAAAAGCGACAAAATGATCGCAAATGCGACTAACCCTGCCTAGTACCCCATCGCAGTTGCGAGATTGGCTTCGCAAATGCAAAGCCTATAGCCCCTGCCACCTTCTCAATTGCGGCTGACACCTTGCAAATACGAACTGGTCTTCGCATTTGCAAGACTTGCAGCACCAGCAAAAATCTTAACTTAACTCAAAACACTCTGAAACACGTCTGAATCTCACCCGAGCGCCCGGGGCTCCACATCAAACATCCACACAAGTGTAGAAACATCATACGAACTTGCTCAAAATATCAAAATAACATATAAAACCACGAATCAAACACCAAAAAGCATGTTGCAAGCTATGAAACTCAAGAACTTCTAAATCATCCCTAAACATCTGATTCCTATCAAACCAACTCGGAATGATACCAAACTTTGCACACAAGTTCCAAATGATAAAACCGACATATTCCAAGCCCCAAAATTAAAATTTTACCCCAATAGCCACAAAGTCAACCCATGGTCAAACTTATAAAATTTCTAAACCTTTAAATTGCCAACTTTAGGCAAAAAGAGCCAATCCGTCCTAGAAACCTCCAAATTCAAATCCGGGCATACATCCAAGTCAAATATTAACATATGAACCTATTGGAACCATCAAAATGTCATTCCAGGGTATTTTTAATAAAAAGTCAAACTTGGTCAACACTTCCAACTTAAGTTTCCAAACTAGGAACCAAGTGTTCCAAATCAACCAAAACCTTCCCGAAATCAAACTAACCATCCTCGCAAGTCACATAACAACGAATACACATACGAAAAGCTTCACAAGAGAAAACGGAACTCAAATACATAAAATGACCGACCTAGTCATTATACTAAATATTTATAAATTATTTGTAGAGGGATGAGAGGACTCTCAATCTCTCATGTCCTCATGAAGACAAATGAGGTGGTGATGCTTCTTTACTTCACTCAACTTCCTTACATAAAAAGGCTATAGTACCTAGGTATATATAAAATTCTAAAAACTTTCTTTCATTTTTGTTATGGAAAGTGAAAGTCGTTCCATTTAGTACGAGATCGCTTCACACCTCGTGGTGCTTACACCTCTCGCCTATTGAAGTTCTGTTCAAAAAGCTCGTCCGAGAACTTGTATAGAGAAGGATTTCCCGCAGCGCAGCAGTTCTTCCATACCAACTTAGCTGCCGGGCACTGCTATTATGTAATACATGTATCATAATTTTATTTTACTCTTTTCTTATTCCCTAGTTCAATAATAAAATCATACATGCATATTAGTTAATTTTCTAATGCATCAACTAGGTAATTCTGTAATTGATATGCATCTACTTTACTTTTTTTCAACAATAACAGGACATAAGTCAGATTTGTTTTTTTGGACAATCTATTATTGTGTCAGGTAAGGCCTACAAGAATTCATGACAATGAGCTAAATGAGAATGTAAACATTAGCTAGGTAGTTTCTAAAAGAATGAAACGTGCTGCTTTTTTTTTAAACTTTTATATCTTTGCTTAATTTAATTGTTTACAACAAAAATAAAAACCAGTTACATAGTATATAAAAGAACTTCTCACCGTATATAAAACACACCACTTAAAAACCAGTTACATAGTATATAAAAGCACTTCTCACCATATATAAAACATACCACTTACAATCTATATCCAGGTGATGCTACAACCTTTTAATTTCAATAAATTCCCGAGACCAAAATCTACTGCAGACATTAAAATTCTTTAGATGTGATGCCATTGATGACACGCTCTGCGACATAGTATTATGCTTTTTCTGTAAGATGTATACCATCCCAGTGCAAATATTTTGCAGAATCAGAACAAGCTTGAACTTCAGATGTTCCACAAAGAATATCATTCGTCATAATTATATTGACCTCCAATTCCACAGCACGCTTTGAGTATGGATTTCTTATTGAATCCAAAATAGCTGGGGCGTTCCAGAATTGATTTCACAGCAGCATAATAATCAATTTATTTAATCGCAACGTTCGAATATTCAAGTTTTAGTATAGATAGAGCCCTCTCCAAAAAATCATTGTGATACATGACTAACTCATTGTAGGGTTTCAAACAACCAAACTCATCATAAACAAGCTTGAGAACATGGTAAGGTAGTAGGGGAAGCAACCGAGAGGAAAAATCCCTGGAACAACCATACGTTTTGCCCCGTATCTGATCACTTGTCTAATGCCTATTACAATGGCCTTAACTATATGTGGGACAAAAGTTTTTGCTTCAATGGATTTTTCCTCTGAAAGTGCTAGGTAATAATCATTTCCTCCAAATTCACCAAACATAAAAAGAGATTTTCCAAGAACTTTTGAACACTTTTGTCTAGTGTGGCATGTGTGTTTATCCTCAAAATCGGATAACAATTGAATTTTTACGCGATTTTAAGGATACATGATCTAACTTGATACAAAAATGAGAAATCAGAATCAAATTGAAATTAATGATAAAAAAGTAAATGCAAACTGCATCGGTTGAACAATCTTGGCCTTGAAGGTTGGTCACCCTCGAGTCAGAGAAGCTACAATCGGTGCCAGAACAGAATGATGAGATAATAATGACTAGAAATAATAGTTTATTGCTTTAGGATGCGTGTTACAATATCATTAAATAATCAGACCCCTTTATATAGTAGAGGAGTCCTACTTTAGATACAATTCTATATAAGCTAAAAAAATCACATGATTTGCTAATTAATCGGTTTCATTGATACGTGCCAAGATTCCCGTCGAAATATCCGACCGGTTATGGATATTTCGGCCTTCTGTTATTTTTATTTGATAATATTTTCTCGAGCTAATTCGGAGTTGTGCTTAGTTCCGAGGTTACGGACTCGATAATCTTGAAGACACATGTTCTAACCTCGTGCCTAGGTTCGATGGAACCTAGGGTCGATCTTCAATCCATTATGTTTGATCCCCGATATGATACAATAGATGAGCTCGGTTTCTACCGTATACAGATAGTCCCCTCATTTTTCGAAGAGTAAAGGGCGAGAAACAATATGAGCCCTCGGTCCTTGTCTCGATACTTTGCGCCAGAAACGACAAAATGAGCGAAACGTCTCGTCAGTCACCTCTAAATGTCATTAAATGTTTGTCAGCCGCTGGTTGGCCACTACAGGTTTTGAACCGTCGTTTGCAAACTATAAATACTTCCTCCTTCATTCATTCAAACTTTACATCCAATCTTTTCCTACTCTTATTCTTAATGAAAGTTTGCATCTTCTAGAATTTTCCCTATTTCTTGAGAGCTTTGTAAGGGTTTCTCCTTTGTCTGAAATATTCAAGCGTACCCTTTTAACTCCTTCTTCTTCATCTTCATCCAAAAATGGAAAAGACTTCTAATCTGTGTCCCAAAAAGAAACTCCCTCTGCCTCGTGACCGGCTGAAGTGGAAAATGTTTCTACTACTACCAAGGAAACGACACCGGAGCCCCCCTTGAAGATGTTCGTTCATGTGGGGTGCCCGATCGGTGCTGATTTTAAGGTCGAGAAAACTTCATCGATCCCAAATCGATGCGAGCTAGTCTCGGGATATATATGCTCGATCACCAACAGCTTCCTCCCTAATTTCAAGGAGGATTGCAACTAGGTTGGTAAGCACATGGTGGTGCTTATGCCCGAGGAGGTGATCACTACCCACGTGGAAGGTTTCCTGAGTGTTTACACTTATCCTATAATGTTGGGCCCCATGGACCCGGTCATCACCACCTTTTGTAAGAGGTACGAAGTGACCTAGGAAATATTTATCCCTCCTTCTGGAGGATAGTCATCCTCTTCCGCTTCTTTATAAACAAGATCGAGGGCTGTCCCTTCACCATCGATCAACTCATGCGTCTGTACAGTCTCCGACTCTATCGAGGGGGGCTAATAAAATTTCCCGTTGGGCTAGTAAGGTCCCATTCTCGTGCATCGACAAGGATCGGGACCGAGGCTGGTTGGGCTAATTTGTTCGAGTTAAGACCTCGGACTTAATCTCGACCGAAGACATGCTATTTCCTATGAAATGGAACATAAAGCATAAGTATAACCTTGCCTTTAAGATTTTGTTTATCATTTTTATTTTGCCCTTCTTCTTATCGATTCTTTGTGATGCAGCTATTGCTCGGATGCTAGATGCAATTCCTCGACTCAAGGAGTGGGTCGAGGGCATCGTGTCGCAAAAACCCTATTCCTAGTACATGTGGCGCGAACTTTCAAAGGCCCGGTGGGAGGATTGTGCTCACGGTGAGATTTCTCTACTGTGTAAATTAACACTTAATTTTCTTAGCTGCTTTCATTCTCACTTTTTCTTCCTTTGTAGGTCTTCCCAAAGATGTCAAAATGAAGCCCCCGTCCGGTGATGAAGACATCCTCACTGAACCATCTGTTCCAGGCATGATAAAGAGAAGAAGAGACAAAGGGCTCCGACTTCTCCGAACTCGGAGAAGAAGAAACCAAAAAGGAGGCTAGTGCGCAAATCTAAGGAAAGTGCCAGCGCTCCGGAGGTCCCATCGAATTTTCTCTTTCGACTGAGGGACGAGTCCGATGAAGAAGAAGAAGCCTTCAAGTTGAAGACACGCGTGAGAAGCGGTATCGAGCTGCCTCAAACCAGGGTAGCCGATGAGGAGGCAGTGACCAAGGCCTCCGAACCAAGGAGAGACGAGGCCATTTTGCCCCGAGCTGGGGAGGTCGACAAGGAGACCATGGCCGGTACTCTTCGGGTTGAGGGAAATGCCCCGAAGGATGCGCTTGGGTGATAGATCTTTTCGGGTCACCATCATTCACCGAATACATGATAAACGAGGCCCAGATGCTGAAAGGACGCCCAAATGAGGGGCTTCAAGGGGCGGAATATTCCTTCAACAACTTCTTCAATGACTTAGATTCTACCGCCTTGGAGGATATCACCGGGTTAGGATACTTACCGGTACCAAAAGATGCCGTCTTCGGGAGCCGAGATTAGTAGACTAGTTCCCAGCCCCAAGTGCAGATCCTGACTGGAAGCGGTCAATCATCATATCCATACTGGAGGATGTCCGATTTCTCTCCACCCCCGTGGGGGTTGCCAGCTATCTTCGATCCATGGTGACCGAAAATGATCAGGCCAAAATTGACGAGGTGGAGGCCCCCTGTCTTTTCAACGAAGCTCAACAGGTGTTGAATCGGGTAACTTTGAATGTCTTTTTATTATGTACTTAGATTAAATTGCAAACAATTGTAACATTCTTCTTTGTGTTCACAAGCCTCGGTGCTTCATCACGAAACTTTTCTCCGATATCGAGAAGAGTTAAACCAACACTAGACCGAAACCCGGGAGCTTACGGAGAAGAGGGATGCTTACAAGCTCCTTAGTGAGAACTCCAGGCCGAGTTAGAAGCAGCTCGGAAGTAGCATGCCGACCTGGTCGAGCAGGTAAGACAAGTATTTGAAGTTAGTGACGATAATTCAGGCTAGCGACCCGAACCCACAGGTTCAATAGAAACTTGACCAGCCGACCAACTCCAGGCGGAGGTGAACACGGTAAAAGCTGAGGCCGAAGAATGGAAGAAAAACATGGACCGCCTAGCCTCGGAAAAGGAGACTGTCCGAGAACAACTAGCTTCACCTGAGATCCAGCTCTGGGCTGCAAAAGAAAATGTCTTGGTACACGCCAAAAAGACCAAGGAACTCTAGTCTCAACTGAGATCGGCGATCTCCGGCGAAGAAAATCTGGCCAAGGAACTTGAGGTGGCCAAATCGGAGATTGTTGTGGTTAAGGCCGAGGCTGATGAGAGGGTGGCCCAGCATAAGGCCGATGCCGAGGCAGCTAAGGATTAAGTGAAAAACTTGGTGGAGCATATGAAGTGGTAACCCCGAAGGGAGGCCCTCGAGGGAGTTCAAGCTTAGTGTTTTGATTCGTTGGCCAAAATCAAGAATGGCAAGGTATCCGAAGGAAAGGCCAAGAAGCTAGCTTATCCCGATGAGGAGGATTTTGAGGGATCTGAAGATTCGGATGAGCCCGAAGGTAGCGGAGATCCTGAAGGTGATGACGCGGCCCCCGGCGAAGACTAGGCCACTTAGGATCTTTTTAAACATTTTTTATCTTTTATTGTTTTGAGGCCGTTTTGGCCGTTGTAAAATTTTATATCGGGTCCATTCGACCCTTGTAAAAAGAAATTTCTGATTATGAATATAAGGCCTTTTCCATTCAGTAGCTTTCGAATTTTCTCTTTGCCTGGTTTATTTTTATTTGCAAAGATCTAAATGCCTTGGCATGAAACAGTTGGTTTTTGCTTAGAGACTCGAAGAAATCTTGCCTTCAACTATTTCATTTTAGGGCGTCGTGGGGGTTTCGTGTGACTGGAAGTTTTCTTTCCCCAAAGTACTCAGACCTTTTTTTTTTAAATCATAGACTGTTGCGGGTAGTCTTTGGAACCGGTTATGAAATTTCAAGGCCTTGTTGTTTTCGTTACGAGCTTCGGACGTCTCCGAGTCGTGTTTATGTGGTCGTAGTCTTTATAGTTTGGGTGTTGTCCCGTGTTAATATCATTATCCCGTGTTATCCGAGTTTGTCTATGATGGCAGTCCCCGAGTGGAGGTGGCCTTAACCTATAAAATTCACAGGTTACCTAATAGGTCTTATACCCCTGAGGTCTAATATCTTGGACCGTCCGAGTTTTTTTTGCGGAAGCCAGTCCCCGATTGAGAGAGTGATTATTCGAACTCATCTTAAGGCGGTCCTTGGGCTCGTTTCCTTTAGGGGATCGGAAGCAGGGAATTCCTTAAGAAATGTAAAGGAAAAAATTTTAAAAGAAAAGATGTTTGCAAGGAAGAGACTTCTCTTTATTCTTGTGCATAAGAGTAATATATGTGTACATGCTTTGTGTCATGGTTTGAGCAGTCTATGCGGGCACGGTTCATTAGACTTTTTGGCCCTTACAGTGAATCCTATCGATCGAGACCCTTCAATCCCGAAAAGGGGTCTCAAACGGTGTTATGATCATCGTCACCGGTTTGTTGCTAGCCTTCAATTCTAAGTTAGCACGATTTACTTATTGCCTCGTTAACAACCTTATCGAAAACCCATTTGGGACAAAATCGACTCAAGGAAAAAAGAGCGTGCTTTCAGACCTAAAACCTCGTGCCATCCTTTGTTGGTTATCTGCAGGGGTTAGTTTAAGATGTAAATAAAGGAAAGAACCTGGCCGTTATATTCCAGTTGTTCGGTAGGTGCTAGCCGTTCATTGTTCCGAGCTTGTAGGATCCTTTTCCGGTGATCTCGATAATTTGGTACGATCCTTCCCAATTCGGCCCAAATTTTCCTTCGTTCGGGTTTCGGGTGCTTAGCGTGACCTTTCTTAGTACCAGATTCCCAGCTAACCGAACAAGGGCAGCTTCGTGCCTTTCATCTAATATCTCCAGGTTCATACTCATAGCTTTGTTGTTTGATTCCTTTGTTGTATATCAAAATCTGATACTTGATTCCCCGACCTCAACCGGTATCAATGCTTCGGCGCCATAAACCAAAGAAAATGGGGTAGCCCCGGTATTGGACTTCAAGGTTGTATGGTATGCCCATAGGACTTCGATAATATTTCCTTCCATCTTCCTTTGGCATTGGTTAAGTTTTTTTAAGGTTTTGGAGTATGGTTTTCTTGGTAGATTCAGCTTGTCCATTTCCACTAGGGTGATAGGGTGTCGATCGGATCCTTTTGATCTTGTGGTCTTCAAGGAATTTGGTTACTTTGCTTCTGATGAACTGTTTCCCATTATCACATACAATCTCGGCCGGTATTCCAAATCGGCATATGATGTGGTCCCAAATGAAATCGATGGCTCCTTCTCCCTGACCTTCTCGTACACCTGGGATTCCATCCACTTAGAAAAATAGTCAGTCATAAACAATATAAATTGAGCCTTACCGGGTGCCCATGGAAGGGGGCCAACGATGTCCATTCCTCACTTCATGAACGGCCATGGTGACAAAACCGAATGCAGCAGCTCCTCGGGTCGATAGTTCATCGGAGCGTGTCTTTCGCATTCATCACATTTTCGAACAAACTCCATGCGTCTTTTTCCATGTTGATCCAGTAATAACCGACTCTGAGTATTTTTCGAACCAGCGATTCGACGACCAAATGATTTCCACAGGTACCTTCGTGGATTTCCCTCAAAACATACTCAGTATCACCTGGCCCTAGACATATTGCATGTGGTCCATCAAATGTTTCTCTGAATAGGGTTCCATCTTCGGACAGGCTCAATCAGGCTGCCTTTGTACCCAGGGCCCTCGACTCTCATTGATTCGAGGGCACTTTACCAGATCTGAGATATTCCACGTACTTATTCCTCCAGTCCCAAGTTAGGCTCGCCGAGTTGATCTCGGCATGGCCTTCTTCCAGCACCGATCTCGTAAGTTGTATGACTTCTCCCGAGTTGAACTCGTCGTCTTCAACTGACCACCCCAAGTTAGCAAGGGCATCGTCCTCATTGTTTTGATCCCGAGGTACATGTTGCAAAGTCCATTCTTTGAACAGATGTAATGTCACCTGTAATATGTCCAAGTATCTTTGCACTCGTTCCTCTCTGACCTCGAATGTTCCATTGACTTGGTTTACCACAAGGAGGGAGTCGCACTTGGCTTCGATCACCTCTGCCCCCAAGCTCTTGGCTAGTTCGAGGACTCAATCATGGCCTCATATTCGGCCTCGTTGTTAGTCAATTTCATAGTCTTAATCGATTGTCTAATTATATTAGGTAGCTTTAGTATGATGCCATGTTCGGACCCTTTCGCGTCTGAGGCGCCGCCCGTGAAGAGGGTCCAGATTTCCGAGGAAGTTCCTGAGTCAACCAATAACTCTCTTTCGACCTCGGGTATTAGGGCTGGTGTAAAGTCGGTCACAAAGTCTGCCAAAATTTGAGACTTAATGGCGGTCCGAGGTCGATACTCAATATTGTACGTACTTATTTCTATGGCCCATTTGGCCAATCGTCCCGAGAGTTCGGGCTTATGCATAACGTTCCTCAAAGGATAAGTAGTTACGACACATATGGGGTGACATTGGAATTACGGTTTTAGCTTTCTAGAGGCGCTTAGCAATACAAGCGCCAGTTATTCCAAGCGAAGGTACCTAGTTTCGGCCTCTCCTAAGTTCCTACTAACATAGTAATTTGGAAATTGCGCACCTTGTTCTTGCCGAAGTAGGACTCCACTTATCGCTATCTCAGAGACCAACAAGTACAAGTGCAGTTGTATCGTCTGTCTTTAGTGTGTGAAGCAGGGGCGGGCTTGTAAATACCTCTTGAGTTCCTCCAAAACTTGTTGGCATTCTGAGGTCCATGAGAAGTTGTTCTTCTTCTTCAACAGTGCGAAGAATCGGTGGCTCTTGTTGGACGACCTAGAAATAAATCGCCCTAGGACGGCTATTCTCCCGGTTAACCTTTGCACGGCCTTTACGTTATCCACGACCGTGATATCTTTTGATTTTTCTGGGATTGATCTCGATTCCCCAATTGGATACCATGAATCCGAGGAACTTACTCGACCCAACTCCAAATGCATATTTTTCTGGGTTCAGCTTTATATTGTACTGCTTCAGTATGCTGAAGGTTTCCTGCAAATGTTTTAAATGATCCTCTGCTCGCAGGGACTTAACTAAAATGTCATCAATGTAAAATGCCATTGATTTTCCTATTTGTTTCTCGAACATCCGATTTACTAGGTGTTGGTAAGTAGCACCAGCAATTTGTAATCCAAACGGCATTACATTATAACAGTATGTGCCGTATTTAGTGATGAAGGATGTTTTTTCTTGATCACCCGGGTCCATCCGTAATTGGTTGTACCCGGATAGGCATCGAGAAAACTGAGGATCTGTTGGCTGGCTGTGACATCAATCATATGGTCGATGTTGGGCAAAGGAAAAGATCTTTGGGGCATGCCTTATTCAAATCTTTGTAGTTTACACACATTCTTAGTTGTTCCCTTTTTTAGAAACTACACTACGTTTGCTAACCAATCCGGGTATTTGACCTCCCGAATAGACCCTATTTTAAGAAGTTTAGATACCTCATCCTTGACGAAAGCATGCTTGATCTCGGATTGGGGTCTCCTCTTCTGTTTAACCGGGTGATATTTCAGGTCCAAGCTTAGCTTGTGAGTGGTTATCTCCGAGGTGATTCCTGTCATATTGAGGTGGGACAAAGCAAAATAATCTTCATTAGTTATAAGAAATTGAATAAGGGTTTCCCTGAGCTCAGAGCTTAGCCCCGTGCCCAGGTATACCTTTCAATCGGGCAAGCTTTCTCGCAATATGACTTGTTCCAGCTCCTCGACCGTCGATTTAGTGGCGTCGGAATCATCAGGGGCTATATAAGATATGGGAACCCCATAATCATCATCCTCGACTTCCTTTTGTTTGTCCGAATCTGCCGAAGAGGGTAGTAGTAATTGCTATTTAGCCCCGTTTTTTACCATCTGGTTTGGGACGTTCGATGTTGAAACTGTAGATACCGGTATCACCTCCTCACCGCGAACATTTTCTTCGCAGCCGGCTGTTCTTCATAGACTATTTTGACTCCATCAGGTGTTAGGAATTTCAGTGCCTGGTGTAGTGTCGAGGGCACCACCCTCATGTTGTGGATCCATGGCCTCCTGAATAAAGCGTTATACCTCATGTCTCTTTCGATCACATAAAATTTAGTCTCCTGGATGGTCCCAGCGGTGTTTACGGGTAACGATATTTTTCCCTTAGTGGTATCACATGCCATGTTGCATCCGTTCAGAACTCGAACTGCAGGCACGATTTGGTCTTGTAGACCGAGCTGCTCCACGACCCTTGATCGAATGATTTTGGTTGAGCTACCTGGATTAATTAACACACGTTTAACCTAAATTTTATTTACGAGTATAGATATTACCAGTGCATCATTGTGGGGTTGCAAGATTCCTTCTGCATCCTCGTCGTTGAATGATAAGGTTCCCTCTGGTATGTAGTCTCGAGTTCGTTTCTCCCTAGTGATGGATACTTTGGTGGGTTTCAACATCAGCCTCTCTAGGATATCAACGCCTCCGATGATCATGTTAATGACGTGTTGAGGTTCTTCTTATTCTGGCTGTTTTTTAGAATCCTTATTACTGAAATGATTCTTGGCTCGGTCGCTCAAGAACTCTCCAAGGTGCCCATTGTTGAATAGACGAGCCACTTCATCTCTCAACTGTCGACAATCTTCTGTTCTGCGACCGTGAGTTCCATGATATTTGCACATAAGATTAGGATCCCTTTGGGTTGGGTAGGACTGTAGAGGTCGATGCCATTTTGTATCTTTGATGTGCCCGATAGTTGATGCAATGGCGGCAACATTGACATTGAAGTTATATTCCGATAGCCTCGGTGCGTATTTGGACATGTCGAAGCAACTTTTGGTCATAAGTCCCTGGCTGCTTTGACATCGATCATTTCTCCTTTCGTTTCTCATGGAGTTTCACACGGACCCATTGCTTTTCCGATCTCCGTTACAGCCGATACCGATCCCTGTTTGGCCTCGATTCGCGATCGATATCTCGCTTGACTCTGTCGAGGGTTTGACGGGATAGACAGACCCCGAAGGGGCCCCGAGTTGATCATCTTCGACTCAGATTTTTGATTGATGCCGGTTATACAGGTCGGCCCATGTAACAGCCGGGTATTCTATTAAGTTCTGCTTCAGCTGCTGTGAAGCCACCGAGCTTCGAATATTAAGTCCCTGAGTGAAAGCTTGAGCAACCCAATCATCAGCGACCGGTGGCAGATCTATTCGTTCCATTTGAAACCGGGACACAAACTCTCTAAGCATCTCGTTATACTTCTGTTTGTCTTTGAAAAGGTCTGATTTCCTAGTCTCGACCTTGATGGCACCTATGTGTGCTTTTACGAAAGAATTTGCAAGCATAGCAAATGAGTTAATATAATTAGGAGGTAAATTGTGATACCATATCATAGCTCCCTTCGACAGGGTCTCCCCAAAACGTTTCAACAGAACAGACTCGATCTCATCGTCCTCCAGGTCGTTCCCTTTGATAGCACATGTATAAGAGGTTACACGCTCATTTGGGTCGATCGTTCTGTAATACTTGGGTATTTTGGGCATACAAAACTTCTTGGGGATCATCTTCGGAGCGCCGCTCGGTGGAAAAGGTTTTTGCACGAACTTCTTGGAATCCAAGCCCTTCAATATCGGAGGTGCTCTTGGGATTTGGTCTGCCATGGAATTGTAGGTTTCCACCTTTTTGTCGTTAGCCTCGATCTTCTACTCTCCTAATTCTTTCCATTTTGTCAGCTCCTTGAGCATTTCATAATCTCAGGGTTAGCCCCCGATTTGTGTTCGTTCGACCTTTCTATGACCGATTCATCCCTGCGGGTGACTTCCTGGGGAGTATCGGGCTCAACCCTGCTCAATGCACGGCATTGGTTCCGTAACTGAGTTATCGCTGCCTGTTGCGCCTGCAACATTTCGAAGATCATTCGTAGACTGATCTTGTCTCCTTCAACATTTTTTGTGTTTCGAGTTGCCGATCGGGCTCCACCACGAACACTATTTTCGGGGGCGGTAGGCAAGTTTGCATCGATAGCCACATGCGAATTAGCGTCAATCAGATCTGCAATCGGAATTCCAGCGGGATCAGCAGGTGGTATCTCGTTACTTGGCGCTATATTGTTTTTTTCACCTTGGTGACCGGACTCGTTGTCAACATGCAGAGGTGTTGATTGAGAGTTTGATATTTTTGTATTTTAGCCTGGAATTAAAGACACTTCAAATAGCAAGTGTAAAACAGTGTGTGTTATGGAGATTTGTATCAAATAACCATTATTATCCTTAGCCCCACGTGGGCGCCAAACTGTTTACCCTCAAATCGGATAACAATGAAATTTATACGCGATTTTAAGGATACGTGATCTAACTTGATACAAAAATGAGAAACCAGATTCAATTTGAAATTAATGATAAAAAATTAAATGCAAACTACACAGGTTGAACAATCTTGGCCTTGAAGGTTGGTCACCCTCGAGTCAGAGATGCTGCAATCGGTGCCGAAACAGAGTGATGAGTTAATAATGACTAGAAATAATAATTTATTGCTTTGGGATGCGTGTTACAATGTTCTTAAATAATCAGAACCCCTTTATACAGTAGATGAGTGCTACTTTAGGTACAATTCAATATAAGCTAAAAAAATCTCATGATTCGCTAATTAATCGGTTTCATTGATACGTACCGAGATTCCCGCCGTGATATTCGACCGGATACGGATATTTCGGTCTTCCGTTATTTTGGTTGTTTAATGTTTTCTCGAGCAAATTCGGAGTCGTGGTCAGTTCCGGGATTACGGACTCGATAATCTTGAAGACGCATGTTCTAACCTCGTACCTAGGTTCGATGGAACCCAGGGTCAATATTCAATCCATTATGTTTCATCTCCGATCAGTCATGCAATAGATGAGTTCGGTTTCTATCGTATACAATGTGGTTTTTAAGTAAGTTGTCAACCAACGAAGTTGAGATCTAAGTGGCCTGTTGTCTTGTGCCGAGATAATATTTCTAGCTACCTAAAAAGGATCATTTAGAACTGTAGCTCCTCCTACTGCGCAGTTTTCTCCATAGCTAAAATTAGCTTCTTTGACCATGTAAGGGTTGAGAAGTAGAAGCTTAAGAGACATATAACGAGAAGGCCGTCGGAGAATCTGCCAGTGGGTATTCCAAAGAACTTTTCACCATAAGGAAGACGGTCTGCACGGTAAGGTACACAGAATCGATTCAGTATCTGCAAGTGAATCGCCAACTTGGAAAATGTATTCACAACTAGGGCAACTGCTGTTGTTATTATTATTAGCAGCATAAGCAAAAGTTAAGGAAGATAGAGCTGCAGCTAAAAGGTAAAAAGAAGTTGGAACTAAAGAAGCCATTTGCAATATGCATACGGATGTTAAGGCGGTAATATATTTAAAGACGGGGCTTTTGAAATCTTCTTGAAGTAAGGCTGTGGCCCGTGGCGGGCCTGGGCCTGGGCCTGGCGGGCCCGGGCCTGGCGGGCTCGTGGGTAGGGACCGGCCCGCTACGGGC
>MCJB01044465.1:59912-73659 GCA_002018475.1 Nicotiana obtusifolia | reverse complement strand
AAAAAAAAAAAAAAAAAAAAAAAAAAAAAGAATGAACAGAAAAGAGAGGCAAACAGAGATAAAAAAAAAAAAGAGGTGCAAAAAATGGCTAGTGATCGAATCTTACAAAGGACGAATACCCATTCATAATCTCCATAGTGCTTGTACTCCTCTTCACTAGTATGTGTCCCTGCCCTAATTTTCTATTTTTAAGTTCACTTCTATCTTTTATGTGGTCTTCTTTATTTTCGTTCTGCATTTTTGATTGTGTTGTTTGTTGTAGTAATTTGTACATATCGTGGTCGTTTCTGGGTAGAAAACATATCTGGGGTGCTGGGTAGAGAGAAATAGGACTGCTATTGTTGAGGGATGAATTGAATCGTGAGAACGAAGGCAATTGCGGCCCGCAAAATCAGAATGTGGTCCGCATTTTGGCCGCATAATTAAACCCTAGTCTTTCTGAGGACGATGATAAAATGCGATGGAATTTGCGATCCCATAATTAATATGCAGACCGCAAAGTCACCACAAACTGAAACAGACCACCCTGTTAAAACCTTGCTATCTGCGGTTGTTTTGCGATCGCATTTCCCAATTTGTGGTGGAGTTTGCAATCGCATTTTGTTATTTTGTTTTGAGTTGTGCGCAAATCAGTTCTGCGATGGTTATGCGGTCCGCATAGTGGTTATGCGATCGCACATCACAGACTGAGATCCAGTAGTGCATAATCAAGATTGCGACAAGTTTGCGGTCCGCATAGTGGTTATGCTACTGCAAAACATGTCGCATTTTTTGACTTTTCTTTGAATTCTTCTATTTTATTTTCACTATTGCTTACAATGTCACTCACATTTCACCTTTGTACAGATATGGTTCCCCAAAAGCATGCAGCCTCTGCCCAGAAAAGGGCATCTTCCAGTCATCACACATCGCAGGCAAAACGATCACGGAACGGAATCCAATGTGCCACGCCCCTCCCAGTCTGATGAGGAGGAACTCTTGCCCTCAGTCAATCTACAGGCCGAGGCAAGAAGGAAACACGGAGACGACTTTCACCTCCGATTTAGGGTTGAGGGATCCAGGGAACTATATAGAGAAGGACTCACCAAACGAAAAATCCTGGGCGAGAAGCAATTGAGCTTGAACGGGCTACAAGAACAGTACCCCCACATCATGGAGAATATAAAAGCAAGAAAATGGGAATGCTTTACTGAGGCCCCTACTGAGTATAATGAGTTCCTTGTCCGTGAATTCTATGCATCATATGGAGCCTTCAGGACTGCGCACCACAAGCGCAACAGATTTTTTACCGGCACTGTACTTGTTCGGGGGAAGAGTGTGTTTTGCAACAGTGATGTCATTAATAAGTTGTATTTCCCTGGCTGGAGAACATGCACAGATGAGTACGATGCCAAATATGCAACTAGGGAGAATGAGCGTGGTTGGATTGCTCCGGTGATAGCAAAGGGTACCCCTGCTTGGATCAACCCTGGGCATAAGATATACAAGGAGGATCTCACAAGAGAGGGTCAATTCTGGCTCAGCTTTGTTACCTCTCAATTGATACCGTCCCGGAACGGGACTGACATAGGCATTGAGAAGGCTCTCCTCATTGCATGTATCATGGAGGGCATCAAGATTGATGTGGGAACTCTAATCTTCCAAGAGATCGGGATCCGGGCAAAGCAGCATGCTACTTCGCTTCCATTTCCTTGCTTGATCGCAGCCCTCTGTAAAGCTGTGAAAGTCCCTCTCATGCAACACTCTGACAAGACCGGGAAGGAGACGAGGGACATTGATATCAAGCGTATTAGTGATGTTGTTGCCCCACCAGAGATTCAAATTCAGGATCCAATTGATGTAGAGCTTTCCGACTCCCAGACTCCTGTGACTCCTCAGGTTCCAGTGGCATCCACTTCTACTTCAGAGCCTGCCTCTCAGTCTACCACTGTTCATCCTTCTTCTGCACTGCTATCCATCTCGAGGCTTGGTCTCATTGCCCAGCATGCCAATGCCAAGGTAGACCAGCTCTTGAAGACCTTGCCCAACCTCATCAAACATGCCCTGACTCCTATACAATCTTCAGTGACAGCTCTCCAACAACAACAAAAAATGTATGGGGATCGCTTGCAGTAGCTTGAGTCAAGGGTTGAGAAGATAGAGCGCGGTGAGGTTAGTGGTTTGCCTAAGCTACGGGAGGAGGTTGCTTCTATGAAGACCGAGCTCCACAAGATGCAGACTTTGGAGTTCGATCTATCATCCTTCCTGCCCAAGGATGGTGAGCAGGGAGCAGACATAGCAGCACCAGACTTGGGTCTCGATTTCACGACTCTGATGGCAGACATTGCACCTCAGACTGCCGGGGTTTCCCAACCTCCAGCTCCTCATGTACGTATTGATATTCATGACGAGGAGACTTCCGGACGTTCTTCAGAGTCCGAGAGCGAGGAGGAAGACGAGGGGAAGGATGAGGAGGATTCATGGTCCTCGGAGGATGATGGCCCTCAGGAGAAGGGCAAGCAGATTGCTTCTCCTATAGTGGAGGATGAGGAGCAAGCAGACATTCAGAGGCAATAGAACACTCGCTAGAATATTTGGACGCCCCAGCCGACCCATCGGCCACTCAATCATCAACGGGTGAAGCAGTTCCGGACCAGCCAAAGATCCCTCCTCCATCAGTGGAGGTCACTCCTCAGGCCGAGCTCTCATCGATCCCAGCTTCAGCATCAGAGGGTGACCTCACCATCACTCAGCCGGCTACCGACTCCCATAGCGCTTAGTGCGCCTCAGGGAGCCCCTACAACTCTACTCTATGTTCATATGCATTGGAGACAATGCATGCTTTTAGTTGGGGGTGGTAGCCTTGTCTATACTTTTGAAAATAATGTTAATGTCTATACTTTTTACAAGCAATTAGCCGTGATTTGGTATATATTAGTGCTTTGTGATTACGTACATAAGTTATATTTTTCTCTATATATATATATATATATATATATAACCAACAAAAACTAGTAGATAGTTGTCCATCTTTAGTAATTAGCACTGAATTCCCCTTGTTTTTTCTTTGTCGGGTTCTTTTCCAAAGGTGTAATAATAGAACCAGGACAGCATAATGAAACATGTTGACCGGGTTGGTGTAATTGTCTAGTCTCAAGCATGTGTGTATGTACATAGCCTATACCCTTCCAAAAAAAAAAAAAAAACAGAGAGATCAATTGTGTGAACTTGAGGCTCGCTCTGTGACTCTACATCTACCTAGAGTTACGCATGTATATATGATGAAAGCTTTGAGTTGTCAAATTTTGACTCGAGGGCTTTAAACTATGTGAACCAAACAGTTCGTGTGCCATGTGTGTGAGTTATTTGTGTAGATAATTCTTGTGTTTTCTTCTGCCATCTAGAACTTGCCCGGTTGGTTTTTCGATGCTTATAATAATTATACTTGGTTGGAGGGATGATCTTAGGCATTCTTTGTTTATTTGCGAAACCTCTTTAGCCTTTCAAGCCTACCATTGCATAAATAATATCACTAGTGTCCTATTCGAGCCTTTAACCTTTTCTAACCTTTCCCATTTGTAAAATAATTCCCTCTTTTGAACCCGTTCCTCCTTGAACATTGAGAATGAGGCTAAAAGCCTAAGTTGGGGGTGTGGTGTCAAAGTGGAAATGGGTAAGGTTGTACATTGAGTGTAGGAGCATATACCTCAAAGTGTTAATATGAAATTACTCAAGCTCCAAAACAAAAATGTGTATATATATAAAAAAAGAAAAGAAAAGAGAAATATGTGTGTATATATATGTATATATAATTATGGAGCCTTGAAGAAAATTAGAGAGGTATTTAAGGTGGTTCTATATTGGGAACTAGATGCCAATGTGGCTATGGGGTTTGAAAAGAAACAAAGTGCAAAAAGAAAAGAAAATGTGATTAGTGTTCAAGGAGGGTATAGTCAGTTGTATCTAAATGCTTATCCGACCCTTCCCTAAACCTACATTACAAGCCTAAAAATTTCTTATGGGATCTCCAACCGAGTGTTCTTAGAATTAAGCTACGAATTAAAATAAGGGCAAGCCTATGATATGGTATGTTGTGACACTTGAAACTCTTTTCTGAGAGTAAGTGTATTTGTGAATTCGTCTCTTTTTGTTGTCATTGTAAATATTGTGATTTTGGGACTTTCTTTCTAGTAAGGGCACATGAACTGTGAAGTGAACAAAAGTTGAGTTTTTGAGTCAAACGCAAGTTCACTCAGCAGAGGGTAGCATTTTGTCACGCTGTCTGAGGCTCAAAGTTCACAAGTTGATTAGTTTTCCTTGTATATATCGATGGTTCAGGAAGGGTAAAATACTCGAAGATGCATGCTTGAAATACTAACAACAAACACCGTCCATGGTCACTATTGTTTCATGTCTTGTAGATGGAGTCTAGAATAGGATAGTGTCATCTTAGTTGCTTGAGGACAAGCAAGAGTTTAAGTTGGGGGTATTGATGTGCCGGAGAATTTCAGCACATTTGATACTAATTGCTTAGATTTTAGCTTGTTTTAAATGCAATTTCCCTTTGTATTTATGTAATTTTAGTATTTTTGCAGTGTATGAGGCGTAAGGACCTAAGAGCATGGAAAAGAGTTCAAAAAGCCACAAAAAGACAAGAAAAGAGCAAAAAGGCATCGCAAATGTGGATATGCTATCACAAAATCCACATGCGAGCCGCATATTTCACACCAAGATCGCAAATCAAAATAAATTTCTGGGCAAAGTTCAACGTCAAAAATGCGGTCTCATCTGCGATCGCATAACCTGTTTGTGAGCCGCAGAAGTAACAGCAAACTAAACATGAAGTCTACTGAAGGAAGAAAATGCGATGCAAGATGCGATCGCATTTCTACAATGCGGACCACAAACCATGAATGCGGTGAAGGCGAAACTAGGGTTACAATCTGCGATGGCCATGTCAAAAATGCGGACCACATGTCTGTTATGCAACAGAAATACGGTTGCATATTCAACCTGAAAGGGTAATTTTGTTCGATTTTTGTCCCGATTTTTGGCCCTCTATAAATATATTTATTGGGGTTTTGTGGGCTCTATCTTGTCTGACTTTAAAGCTACAATACAAGGCATTAATATTCCTCTCTTTTGGAAGCTTTTGGGTCAAGAATCGTTCACTTTGTAAGCTTTATGGCATTTAATATTCTCTTGCTTTTGTAGTTTAGTATGAGTAGCTAACTTTAAATACTAAGGTTGTGGACCCTAAATGCGTGTTATGTTAATGGGTGTTTAACATTGAATATATATATAATGGTTGGTTGATATTTATTTACTTCTCATTCTTCATTTATTGTTGGTGGTTGCAAACATTAACAAGTGCCATTAAATTCTTGCTTTGCTTGGGAAAGTGGGGTAGAATTTGGTTGAAGTAAATACCAAAGACTCAAGGCTTTAAACCTTGTTTAATAAAATCGCTTAGGAATAAGTGGGTTTTATTTGGCATAAATTGATTGTTCTTAATTGCAACTCTTTTATATGTGGAAAAATCATAAAGAGGAAATACTACCTAACTATTGAAAAATATTGGGTAGTCATTTAGACATCATTTGCATATCAAAAGGATCTTCCATTAGAAATATATCATATTAACACCGGTAGCATTACACTTCATTAATGGGGACATAACCTTGGTTTCTTTAATCAAATTATCTATATTCTCAATATTTCAATTAGCCATCACCTAAAACCAAACTCAATTCATACTCTGTTACCATTAATACATACTCTTGTTACGGTTAACTGGATAGAATTACGACTTTAGTTGAGTAACACTCTAGTCAAGTAACCTTTTCACACCTATTCCCTGTGGGATTCGACCCCAACATTGTTGGGTTATTATATTTGACATCGACCGCCTTACACTATTTATTAAAGTTTAATTTGAGCGTATTAAATATAATTAGACAATCGATTAAGACTGTGAAATTGACTAACAACGAGGCTGAATATGAAGCCATGTTTGCAGGCCTTGAACTAGCCAAGAGCTTGGGAGTGGAAGTGATCAAAGCCAAGTGCGACTCCCTTCTTGTGGTGATCAATGGAACATTCAAGCTCAAAGAGGAACAGATGCAAAGGTACTTGAACAAATTGCAAGTGACATTACACCAGTTCAAAGAATGTACTTTACAACATGTTCCTCGGGATCAAAACAGCGAGGCCGACACCCTCGCCAACTTGGGGTCGTCGACGAAGACGACGAATTCAACTCGGGAAAAGTCATACAACTTATGAGGTCAGTGGTGGAAGAAGGCCACGCTGAGATCAAGTCGACGAGCCTAACTTGGGATTGGAGGAACAAATACGTAGAATATCTCAAATCCGGTAAACTGCCCTCGGAACCAAAAGAGTCGAGGGCCCTGCGTACAAAGGCGACCCGATTTAGCCTATCCAAAGATGGAATCTTGTTTAGAAGAACATTTGATGGCCCAATCATGATATGTCTGGGACCGGGCGATACTGAGTACGTTTTAAGGGAAATCCACGAGGGTACCTGTGGAAATCATTCAGGCGTCGAGTCATTGATTCGAAAAATAATCAGAGCCGATTATTATTGGGTCGATATGGAAAAATACGCAAAGGAATTCGTTCGAAAATATGATGAATGCTAAAGACACGCCCCGATGATCCATCGACCCGGGGACACGCTTCACTCAGTTTTATCACCATGGTCGTTCATGAAATGGGGAATGGACATCATTGGCCCTCTTCTGTGGGCAACAGGTAAATCTCAATTTATACTATTTATGACTAATTATTTTTCTAAATGGATGGAAGCTCAGACATATGAGAAGGTTAGAGAAAAAGAGGTCATCGATTTCATTTGGGATCACATCATATGCCGATTTGGAATGCCAGTCGAGATTGTATGCGATAACGGGAAACAATTCATCTGTAGCAAAATAACCAAATTCCTTGAAGATCACAAGATCAAAAGGATCATATCGACACCCTACCATCTTAATGGGAATGGACAAGCTGAATCTACTAACAAAACCATACTCCAAAACCTCAAAAAGAGGTTAACCGATGCCAAAGGGAGATGGAAGGAAATGTTACCCAAAGTCCTATGGGCATACCGTACGATCGCGAAATCCAGCACCGGGGCCACCCCGTTCTCTCTGGTTTATGGTGCGGAAGCTTTGATACCAGTCGAGGTCGGGGAGCCAAGTATCAAATTTTGATACGCAACAGAGGAATCAAACCACAAATCCATGAATACGAACCTAGAGCTGTTAGATGAAAGGCGCGGAGCTGCTCTTGTTCGGTTAGCTGCCCAAAAGCAACAGATCGAGAGGTATTACAACAGAAGGGCCAACCTTTGATACTTCAACGTCGGGGACATAGTACTAAGAAAAGTCACGCGGAACACACGGAGCCCGAATGAGGGAAACTTAGGACCGAACTGGGAAGGACCTTATTATGTCATCAAAATCACTAGAAAGGGATCCTACAAGCTCGGAACAATGGACGGTAAACAACTACCGAACAACTCGAATATAACTCACTTAAAGCGGTATTACTGCTAAGGTACGGCCCCGATCTTTATTTAATTTTATTTTTTTATTTACATTATAAACTAATGCTTGCAGGCAACAAACAAGGGGCCATACGAGATGTTAGGTCTGAAAGCACGCGTTGCACTCTTTTTCTCTTGGACCGGTTTTGTCCCAAATGGGTTTTACGGCAAGGTTTTTAACGAGGCAACAAGTAAATCATGCTAACTTAGATTTGAAGGACGGTAACAAATCGGTGACAACCGTATTCGAGGCCTATCTTCGATCAACCCCGAATACTGGGGGCCGTTTTAGCATGGAAAGAGACTTCAGGATTGAAGGGTTGAAGATCAATAAGATTCAATGTAAGGGCCAAACGGTCAAATGAACCATGCTCACATAGACTGCTCGAACCCTGACACAAAACTTGTACACATACATTACTATTATGCACAAGAATAAAAAGAAGTCTCTTCTTTGCAGATGTCATGTTTTTTAGAACTTTTCCTTTAAATTTCTTAAGGAATTCCCAGTTTATGATCCCCTAAAGGTAACGAGCCCAAAGGCCACCCTAACCTGAGTTCGAATAATCACTCGGGGACTGCCGTCCGAAAAAACAAACTCAGACGGTCCAAGTTATTAGATCTCGAGGGAACAAATCTTATTTGCAGCGCCCAAATTAAAAGGCTAAGGCCATTCCGGGTTAACAAAAATCCAAGGGCACGAAACTTATTTGGCAGCCCGAATTAAAAGTCTAAGGCTATTCCAGGTTAACAAAATCCGAAGGCACGAAGCTTATTTGGCATTGCCTGAACTATAAAGGCTATGGCCGTATAAAAACGGCTCGGATACGTCCGAAGGCCACAACAAAAATAACAAGGCATTGAAATTATATAACTAAACTACTTTGGGGAAGAAAGTTTTCGGTAACACCGATTCCCCACGATGCCTCAAAATAAAATTATGTTGGAGGCAAGACTCGTTCGAGCCTTCAAACACCTAACTATTTCATGCTAAGGCATTTCGATCTTCGTGAATGCAAATAAAAAAGCAAAGGAGAAATTTGAAAGCTGTGAAAGGCAAGCCTCATATGTGTGTGTGTGTGTATCAAAAATCCTTTTTACAGGGGACGAATGGCCCGATACAAATTTTTATAAAGGCCGAGCGGCCTTGATACATAGTATTGAGCACAGAAAGGTATAAATCGAACACAAGCGACTTGATCTCGACTGAGTCCCGCCTCGTCATCGAGATTTCCAAGGTCTTCTCATCCTTCGGACCTGAATGAACCCTTAGAATCATCCTCTTTGGGATAGGCCAATTTTTGGCCTCGGCTTTAGACATCTTGGCATCCTCAATCTCCACAGATAAGTCAAAACCCCGAGCTTTGGACTTCCTCGAGGGCCTTCCTATGGGAGTGCCACTTCATATGCTCGACCATATTTTTTGATTGGTCTTGAGCCGCTCAGCGTCAGTTTTATACTGATCCACCATTTCATCAGCTTTGGCTCTGATCACGGCCGCTTCCGACTTGGCCATTTTAAGCTCGCTCGCTAGATTATCTCGATCTGAGACAAGAAAACCAACCCAAGATTGAAGTTCCTCGACCCTTTTGGTATGGGTCTCGATCTTTTCCTTTGCCGGTCTTAGCGTGTTTTTCACTAAAGATATTTGATTCCGAGCTGCCTTTTTTTTTTAGGCCAGACGATCCATCTTACCCCTCCATTCATCGTCCTCAGCTTTAACCACATCCATCTCAGTTCGAAGCTGATCGATCCGATCGAGTTTCTGCTAAACCTGCATATTTTGACCATCAGTCACTGAATCAAATTCGTCATCACTCACTTCGAAAACTTTTACCTGCTCGACCAAGTCAGCATGATCCTTCCGAGCAACGTCCAGCTTTGCACGGAGGCTCTTAGCCTCCCCTTCGAGCTGCTCATTGAGAAGTTTAAGGGTGTCTTTCCTCTCAATAAGTTCCCGAATCTTAGCCTCGTGGCGTTTGAACTCTTCCCAGTATCGGAAAAAAGCCTCATGGTGGAGCACCGAGGCCTGCAAGCACAAAGGAAAATATTACAATTGCTTGCGATAAAATCTAAGTACATAATAAAGGATATCCCCAGTTACCCGATTCAACGACTGTTGAGCTTCGTTGAACAGGCAGGGTGCCTCCACCTCGTTCATTTTGGCTTGATCTTCTTTAGTCACTAAGAATTGAAGGTAACTGGCCACGCCTACGGGGGAGGAAAGAACCCGGGCATCCTCGGGAAGGGATAAAACAACGGTGCGTTTCCGATCAGGATATGCGCTTGGGCAGGGAATCGATCGACCAATTTCGGACTTAAAAAAGTCCTGCTTGTTTCAGAGGGTGAGATTTTCTTCGGTATCTCTAAATCACTGAACCCAATAGCATCCTCCATGGCCATCGAGTCCACACCATTCAAAAAAACCACGAAAAGGGTCTTTGGATCTATGGAATTCCTCGAGAGGGTGTTCTTTTGCCACTTGGGCCTCATTAAACATCGACTCTGTGAACAAAGGCGAGTTGACGATCATAGTCGGACCAAGGTGCTCCCTGCGGCATTTTCCTCGTATCAAGGGAAGCCTCAGCTCCTGCTCCCACCTCGGCTTCCCCAACTTAATGAACATCAGCCTCACCAGCCCCTAGTTTGGAGGCTCCTTGCCCTTCGAACTGGGACGGCACACTGGCCACTAGGTCAAAGTCTTCATCCTCTCCCTCGGATTCATCCCTCAATCGATGGGCCATGTCCGGGGACAATGATCAACCCCTGGCACTTCCTTTGGGCTTACAAGCCAATCGTTTCTTTGGTCTCTTCTTCTCGAAGCTCGGAAAACTTGGAGCCCGTTCCTTTTCTTCTCTTTATCTTGCTTCGAAGCAGGGGGCTCGACGTAAGTATCATTGTCCATAGGCGAAGGCCTCATTTTAACATATTTTGATAAACCTGCAAAAGAGGAGCAAAGCATGCTAGAAATCGACGGCGTAAAAATTAGGTCGAGTGTAATTTAAAGAGAAAATCTCACCATGAGACTGCACCTCCCATCGGCCCTTCAAAATTTCGTGCCATGCGTGCTCGAAATATGATTTTTGCGATATGATCCCCTCGACCCATTCCTTGAGTCGAGGAACTGCATCCAGCATTCGGGCAACAGCTGCATCATAGAAAATTGATAAGAAGAAGAACACAAGGGAAATGATAAGAAAATTCCCAAAGGCAAAGGTATACTTATGCTTCATGTTCTATTTTTCAGGGAATGGCATGTCCTCGGCCGGGATGAGATCCGATGATTTCACTCGAACAAATCCGGCCAACCAACCTCGGTCTCGATCCTCGTCGATGCTAAAAAACGGGCCTTACTGGCCCGTTGGGAAAGCTTTATTAGCCCCCCTCAATAGATTTGGGACTGTACAGACGCATGAGGTGGTCAATGATGAAAGGACACCCTTCGATCTTACTTATAAAAAAGCTGAGGAGGATGACTATCCTCCAGAAGGAGGGATGAATTTGGCCTAGTGTCAACTGGTACCTTTTACAAAAGGCAATGATGACAGGGTCCAAAAGTCCCAGAGTAAAGGGATAAGTGTAAACACTTAAAAAACCCTCCACGTGAGTAGTGATTTCCTCCTCGGGCGCGGGAACCACCACGCACTTGGTGACCCAGTTGCAGTCCTTTTTGACCTTATCGAGAACACTGTCGGTGATCGAACAGACGTACCTCGAGACTGGTTCACGCCGGCTCGGTATTGAGGAAGTTTCTCAACCTTGAAATCGGCTCCAGTTGGGCATCCCGAGGGGACGAACATTTTTAGGAGAGGTTCCGGTATCGATTCCTCGGTGACAACAGGCGAAACGTTCTCAGTCAATTTCGAGGAAGAGGGATTTTCTTTTTAGGGAACAGATTTTGAGGTCTTTGCCATTGCTTTAATAAGAAGAGGAAGAAAAAAGATGCTGATGAAAAGGAGATATAATTCATAGATAGCTTATGAAGACTTTCAGAAAATCAGAAAGCAAGAGGTTTTGAAGATGAGAGTGATGAAGTTTCTTGAAAAAACACAGAGTATTTGAATGTAAACTTTCCAAAGAATGGATAAGGATGGTATTTATAGTTTCTCAAAATGGCGGTTCGCATCCCGAAGTGGCAGACCGTCAATTGACATGCATTTAATTCCTTAAAGGTTGCGCCGATGGGATGTTTCTACTATTCGCATCACTTACGTCATGAGTCTGACGTCATTCATCGGAGCGAGAATCAGGAGCTTATATGGTGAGAATTTGAAGCTCATATCATTTTTTGTCATTACTCTCCAAAAAATGAGGGGACTATCTGTGCACGGTCGAAATCGGGCTCGATTAATACAAGGCATATCGGGTTCGGAACGCGAAAGGTTGAAGATTGACCTCGAGCTTCATCAAAGCAGGACATGAGGTTAAAACATCTGTCCTCGAGAACACTGAGCCCGTGATTCAGAACCGATCCTGACCCCGAACATGCTCAAGGGAAGATCATCGAACCTAAATAACGAAAAGCCAGAATATCTGTAACAGGTCGAGCATCACGGTGAGAATCTCAGCACGAATCAATGGAACCACTTAATTAGCAAATCGGGAGATTTTTTACCTTATACAGAATTGTAACTAAAGTATGATTCCGCTACTATATAAAAGGGGGTCTAATTATTTGTACGGAGGATTTTTTATCTTATCATGAAAAATAGCAATATACTGATCTCTTTAGCGAGTACGCCTGATTATTCTGTTTCTGACCCTAATTGTAACATCTCTTGACCCAAGCACAATCAACATACAAGGCCAACACCGCCTAACTTTCAACATACAAGGCCAACACCGCCTAAATTGTGTGGTTTACCTTCATTTTTTATTATTAATCTTAATTTTAAATTGGTTTCTCATTTTTGTATCAAATTAGATCACATATTCTTAAAACTGCGAATAAATTCAATTGTTATCCGATTTTGATGGCAAACAGTTTGGCGCCCACCGTGGGGCTAAGCAATTGCCAATTCTTAGAGGTTCTTTCTTTTCATTGGGGACTAGAGAGACTTAACATCACTCTTTCTTGTTCATTTCATTCTTTTTCTTCCTTCTTAATTTTTCAATTCTTGAGACCATTACCTCTTTTTGAATCTATTCAACCCTTCTACTTATTCATGTTTTGCATTTTTCTTTTTGTTCTTTTCTCTCCTTGCCTTCTCTTTTCATAGAGATCATTTCTTTTCTCTTTTCGTGCCTTGATACCTTTTTTCAAATTCCTCATCTCTCCCCCAAACTTATGTTTTAAGCCATTTGTTTCACAAGAATGTCAAGGAAAGTCTAGGTGCCAAGAGAGGGTCACGACAAAATAGGTAAAGGCTTGTAACATGGTTATCAAATGAGAAAGGCTAGAGGCTCAAAAGGGTTGACTAGGGAACGACATTGGTTGGAAATAGAAAACTCAAATGGGCAAAGGAGAGCCTACAATCACTTCTCAAACCAAGCAAAATTTAGGATTTCGCCTTGAAACACAGTCGGGGCAAGTTCTAGACCCTTCACACAGATACTTGAACTAGCAACAGTTCATCTCACCCCTCATGCAACTAGATTGTAAAAGAGGATAGAGTCGAGAACCTACAACGACCACATTCAAGTTTAAACATCACTATAGTCCAATTAAACCACTCAATGATTACTAAAGTCAACTCAAGAGTCACAAAGTCACTAACTAGAGCTATTTCTTTTGAAAACCTTGTCTCTTACCATACACACGTAGTTACGTGTGTTGGTGCCAATTGAAGCATGGTTGACTCTTCGAGCATGACTTAGTTAGTTCTTTTTGTTCATTACTACTACTATTCTAAACAATAAAATGGACTCATTCCCTTAATAAGGTTGTCACGCCATCCATCGTTGGGACGAGTCACCCGGTTCACACAACCACTATCTTTGGAAAGAACCGTGGCGTTAAGAAAATCAAATGCTTATTATCTACTAAAACATAAAAAGAAGCTACTTAACAAGACAAGAACTAATATGGAAAAAATAAAGAAGCTAATAAGCAAAAAACTACTAAAGATAGAATGAATATGCATAATGAGAGAGAGAGAGAGAGAGAGAGAATATATATAGATACAAATAAGAAAAGAGAGACTATAATCAAATTATTACAGGCCAATAGTATCAAAATGTGTCAAATAAACTCTATCC
>MCJB01044465.1:19449-59892 GCA_002018475.1 Nicotiana obtusifolia | reverse complement strand
CCCCCCCCCAGAATAAAAGTAAGTATTGTCGCCAATCTAGAAAAATAAGAGTGAAAGAGAGAAAGGGTGAAGAAAACTCCCTATGGCTCCTTGGACATCTCTATGTCCCCAGCAATGTCATCGCCCTTCGGATCAGCCAACTGAATCTCATCATTATTGACTCTAGGTGTGGTTGGGTTGGCGAACATCTGACATACTACCTCAGCAGTGTCGGAAGCAAGGTCTTGCTCTTCAGACTGGCCAACTGGTGCTACCGATGCAGATGGGGCTGAAGGATCTGAGGCAGACTGGTGCGGGTCAAGCAACATGTCAAAGGGAAGGTCTCCAGCTATAGCAATTCTGTTCACCTCTCTTCGGATCTTATCCACAAACTTCTTGCTGGCCTGGGAGTTCCTCATCTTCTTTACTTCCTTTTCCAGCTCTTCAATCACATACATGCTATACCAAGGTGCTCATAATTGTCTTCTGGTTTTCCAAAATTTTCTTTAGTGTCTCATCAATGGTCGAGGGAACCTGAGGTGCTTGAGAAGTGGACTGCGCTGCAACAGTACTGGACAAGTCATACAGCTTTACAAAAATTGTCTGCATCTCGTTGTTGAGACTCGCCAGTGTCTGGGAGACTCGCATCGCAGATAGTGGGACAGTAGGCATGGGCACTAGCTTCAGAGCTGAGGTAGAAGTTGTGGCATGAGCTGTAGTAGGGGCTGTGGATGATGCCGGAGGCATAGCTGTGGCACTGGAAGAAGGCTCAGCCGAAGTGATGGATCAATTGTCTCTAGCGAGATGCATTCTTGGAAACATTTGTTTGTTTGCTCTCCCAACAAGTATCCACAAACCCCTTCAAATGTTTATATGCATTTTGAGTTGGAGCACCGATGAAGAAACCCCGTTGCTCAAGCAAAGTGATTTGGAAGTTTCCCGCCCTAATACGTGGAGGGACTATTGCACTAGCATATCCTTCATCGGGTAACACCTGGTGTGGAGCCACTCGTGGTGGAGGTGAGGGTAGAGCGGGACATTGTCATGAGACACTCAGCCTATTCTATTGGCTTGAGGTTTAAGAGGAACCTCCTCAACTTGCTCATCCTTGACGTCCATATCCCCCAAAGGCATATTTTCGAGGTCATTGTTTGCGGCCATGGTTGTACCTAAAATTGTTTCACACAAGTTAGAAACATGGAAGGAAAAGAAGATATTCCAAAAACAAACCCAAATATATAGCTAACACCGTTTTAACTCCCCGACAACGGCGCCAAAAGTTACAGCATAACACACCTCGATAAGAGATATGATACGGTCGTATGCAATATAAATTACCCAACTATGATTCAAGGTTGAATCCACAGGGAGCTATAAGAGGTGCTAGGAGTATATACTTGATGAGAGTGACCGGACTAACTAAATTTGCACTTCCACAACAAAGTGTTGATTTCTATTTTTACTATTACTCTAGTAATTGCAAGCTAAGGAAAAGAAACTAGAAATAAACGATTGTTTTTGATGTTTTTTCCAAATAGTTTAAAAGCCTGGGGATGTGACCATAACCTAGGTTTTCGCCTAATAGGATAAAGACGTTAATACTTGTTTTGTTGATTGAAGTGTATTATAGCTCTCAACTCTACATTACCCACTCAATACCTCTCAGTCAGAGAGAGATTTTGCCCAATTTGGCTTTCTCAAGTCCAAATGTGTATCAAACAAAATAGTTGATATAAGCTCAAGTCGAGTTCTTACTATCTCTAGTTTGAACCCTTTAATTAGGCTAATCAGTATCTCAATTAGTCCAATTCCTTGTTAGCCAAGTTATCCTAGACTAGGTCCCTCTTTCTCAAGTAGAGACTAAGTCGAAAAGGCATGAATCAATGTTTGCAACCATTAATTCTAAAATAGAAGCATGAACTAAGCTAAATAATCAACACCCAATCATAAACAAGTATTAAATTAAATACCCATAAGGTTTGCACACTAGGGTTGGGTCACAACCCTAGTAAGAATCTAGCTACTCATAATATGAATTGAAGAAAATAAAGAAGAAAAGCTAATTAAACTCATAATCAAAGATTAAAATGATGAAATATAATGTTTAAACACTAAAATAATCACAAACTTCCCAAAATGGCAAAAGGTAATGGCTACAGTAGCTTTGAACTTCCAAACTTGAATGAAAATTGTGAAACTCGTCTATTTATAATGGGCTAAAAATCGCTAACAAAAATGCCCCTCAGGAGGTTCTGCCGCCGCACAATTCCATGTGCGGTCCACAGATTTCTTCAACTAGCAGGAGAGTGGGTTTTGGAGCTGCACATTTTTGGATTGCAGCCGAAGCAACTTCCGTAGCTGCACAATTCTTGTGCCGTCTGCACTTCAGCAAGGTGTCAGGATTGGTCAGAATCCTGTTGGGTTCTGTTGCTGCGTTTGCGGTCGCAGATGGAATTCTGTGGTCTGCAATTTCTTCTGCGGACCATACTTCTTTGCCTCTACACCCTTTAATGCCTTGTGCTTCGGAATATTCATTTTTGAGTCAGATTTCATCATGAAAGACCAAACTTCCAACATTCCTGCAATTTATACAATTTCATTAGTTTCGGGAACGTAAATCAATTCTTTCGGACTAAAATAAAAGCAAAAAAAGTGCTAATAAGTAGTTAACATCCCCACTTATCACCAACTATGTACTTAACCGAGTGCCTACAAAATCGATTACTACTACTCCATATGAGTTATGGATGGAAGACAACCCAACCTGAGTGTATTAAGACCTTGGAGTTGTACTAACTATACACATGATTCCTCTCACAAATATGGCACCTTGGGCCCTAGGGGAAAGAAAAGTATCTTTATAAGATACTCTAAAATCTCAAAGGGTTATGTGTATATTGGTCAGCAAGACAATGGAAGTGTAACTGAGTTTGAATCACGAGATGTCACATTCTTAGAGAATGAGTTTCCTAAGAATGGAGAGGTAGGTCAAGACCTAACCTTATTTGACATATGGATCAAGAAGCACAAGGATCACTTCATTCGAGTGGCAGAATTTTAGCGGATGATGAATTAGTTTCTCATCAACGACAATTTTAGCAGATGATGAATTAGTTTCTCATCAACGACCTCCTTCATCATTAGATGCGAATGAAAGTAATCCTTATATATTTAGTAAAGTGACCAAACGGATCTTGTTCCAAATGGGAGCGAGATGGTCACAAATCTTGTTCCAAGTGGGAGCATGATGAATGTTCTTTATCCGAGTGGGAGCAACATGATCCAAATAGGAACAATGATAAATCACAAATAACACGTGGTTATCGTAAAAAGATTTCCCACCGACCATTTGATGTTAAAATAGGTGAACTATTTATGATGCTCCTACAAGAAGAAAACGAGACTAAAAATGCAAAAGAGGCTATCCCATGCCCTTCTAAGGATAAATGGACAAAAGCAATGGAAGATAAATTGGAGTCTATAAGAGTCAACAAACTTTGGGAGCTAGTGGACCTCCCTGAAGGATGCAAAGAAATTGGGAGCGAATGGGTTCTCAAAATTAAGCTCAAGGCTGATGGCACATTTGAAAAATATAAGGCTCAACTAGTATACACAGCAGAAAGGAATAGACTACGAAGAGACTTTCTCGTCTGTTGTACAATTTACCTCTGTTCGACTAGTTGTAGCTATTGTTGCAAGCTTGGATCTTGAATTACATCAGATGGATGTAAAGACTACCTTTCTCAATTGAGAATTAGATGAAGAAATCTATATGGAACAACCTTAGTGTTTCATTGAAAAGGGCCACGAACAAAAGGTTTGTAGACTTTTGAAGTCTATTTATGGCCTCAAACAATTTTCAAAGCAGTGGTATATACGCTTTCAGAATGTTGTTGTATCCAATGGTTTTACCATGATGGATGAAGACCATTGCGTTTATACCAAAAGATCAAAGAATAAGTTATACCCTTTTCCAAGCAATACACACTAAATAAGCATAGTCAATTGAGAGCTCTTCAATCAACCACAATGTAAACGTAGTTAAACAAGTAGAGAAAAATCAAAAGAAAATCTATATTAAATGTAGTAGAAAATCATCCTCCAATAGGTTTCATCAAACCATAGATTAGAAAGTTTAGCTACTCATAAATGTATCAACAATCATCATGATATTCACAGACATTAAACTACAAAGTAAAGAGATAAATGGAGGGAAAACTTGTTTGATTTTTGCTTCACAGTGCTCTGTAGCCTTTTTCTTTTCCAAAATAGTGTCCAACCCTTTCTCAACTCGTTTGGGGAGTATTTATATGTTAGGGCCGAAATCCCTCAGTCCAAATTCGGGTTGGAGTCTTTTAACTCGTGATTTTTAATTACCGGGCTATAGACCTCGCGAGGCCAGACTTGTAGCGCGGTCAACCGGGTGACAGAGCTAGCTACGTCTGGCCTGTAGCGCGGTCAAGCTGGCTATAGAGCTGGCTTTACTTGGTCTGCAGCACGGTAAGGCAAGCTATAGAGCTGGATTTACTTGATCTGTAGTACAGTTTGGGTACTTGATGCTTTTGTGCTCTTTTCTTGCATTTATGTTCTCTTTTTGTGCAATTTTCATTCAACTCTTTCTTTCGGTGCTCCTACACATAAAATAACACAATTTAGCTCAAATATCGCACAATTAATCACTAAACCAACAAAATATAGGGCGAGTAATGTACTAAAAGTCTAGCATTTTGGCCGAACATCACCATCCTACACTTAAACGTTGCTCGTCCTCGAGTTAACCACCAATTCACATTAACCTAGAGCACATATTTCTTTTAGCACATCCGAAGCACACCATACCTATGACTATGGTTGATAGCAACAATTAAACTTTAGCATATGCTTTCAACATACACTTCCCTTTGCTTTATCCCATACTTCAAAAATTTATTCAACACAAGGCAACATGTTTATAACAATCCCAGTCTCACAAACCGACTCAGTATCACAATGCATTCATGACTTGAACACTTAACATAATAAAGAAATCTAATAACGTCACCTATCCCTCGTGAAATCATGTGCACTCACAACAAGAATAAAAGAGTAAATCGAATCCACACACTCGAATCAAATGTTCAAATATATTTTAAGGACTCAGATAAATCAAACAAATTTCTCACTCTCACAAATAAGTCGTATGCATGCACAAAGCACCATGGGATTGCACATTATGTAAACCTCTACTAATGTAGGCTTGCTCGATCTAAAATCAATTAGGACTTTTTATAGAAGTAATATGGGCTAAAGGACGGGTAGGATAAATTTAGGAATAGTGACTAACTCTCCTAAGCACTTTAACACATCACAAAATTAACTTTAAGCGCATTTTTCTTCAACCCAACTACAATTTCACAAACAATATCACCCTAAAGTATTTCCTCTTTCATTAAGCACTACTTTAATTCATACCCACTAGCACGGACAAGATATGCTTATTTTTCTTTGCTATATTTTTTTCTTTCTTTTCAACCATAACTTCCTTTTTTTTTTCCCTATCATTCCTGCTAGTTGTGTAATCCTTATAATACAAGTGCACCTTTCTTTCTCTCATTGGTTCCAGTCAAAAACCACCCAAGTTCCCTCCTTACTTCTTTTAGCACTCATTTTATAATTAAAGTGCTTTAAGAGGTAAAAAGATCAAAATAATGACAATTAAGAACAAAGGGGTATAGAGTTATAATGTGGTTGCCAAATAAATATTTATAGGCTCAAAAGGGTTGACCAGAGATAATTATTATTTGTGCTAAGCATTAAGCTAAAACGAATCAAAGAAAGACTAAAATCTTTTTTCAAACCGAGCAAAACCTAAAATTTCGCTTCAACTCACATGTCGGGCAAGTTCTAGACTCTAATACAATGACATGGACTATACAATTTCTCAGCACACATGGCACATGAGTCACTAAGGACGGTTCCATTCCATTCCTCAAATAATTGCAAGTATTCACGGAGCCACAAAATATTAAGCATCAAGCACAAAGTGACACAAGCCAAGAAAACGAGATATAGGCGTCAATAAACATGTTATCTACTCAACAAGGCATCATAAGCATTTTCAAACCATAGGGAAGGTACTACACATGCTAGAGCCTAATCAAAACAAATCTCATTTTGCCCATCTTTTTATTCCCTAAATCTACTCTACTCTAAAGATTAAAAAAAACTACTACCTGGTTCAACTACATCCCGTGGAAAAGAATCGAGGCACAAAGAAAATTCACGAGGGATTATTACTACCTAAATTAATAAAATGACATACTTTTTGGATTTTTCTATTTTTTTAATTTTTTTTAGACTTTAGTCCCTCAAGAAAACTGCCTATGAGATCCATCGTCGGGAAAAGTCCAATCATTTCATTTTTTTCGTTTTTCTGTATATTTTTAAAAGATTAACTACTAAGCAATCCTAAAAACTAAAGACTAAAGCTAAAATACTTTACTAATTTTTTTTTATTTTATGCTAAAATAGAAAAGACGAAGCTAAAAAAATAAAATAAGAAATAATTAGTTTATCTAATATTTACAAGTCATAGAGAATATATAACCTCCCACCCCGCACTTAATCCATGAAATGTCCTCATTGCATATATAAATCCATAACAAAACAAGTAGGTGGTAGAAAAAACTCCCTGATCACGGCGGATAGTTGTTTAATTAAGGGTATGTGCTTTAGGAAAAGGAAATAGGAAGAGAAGAGAAGAAATTAAAAAATATATTTGAACTTAATTGGCACCGCGTGGTCTGCCACGAGTTGAATCTTGCTAAAGCTCAAGCAATGCAAGGGAGGCAATGAGCAAGGGACCAGGCTACGCGAGTTCTGTAGCGAGGAGGGGGCCTGGCAACGCGAGAGAAACAGCACGGGCTAGCGCGCTAGGAGTTGGGTGACGCGAGGGCTACTGCCAGGTCCACTGTGCTTTAGGCTGTGCGGCACGAGGTAGGCAACGAGGTCTGGAGCACACTCATGTGATTTTTATTCCATTTTGTGAACTACTCCAAGCGTTGTGACCTCCTAACGTGCTCAGTACCTGTTCAAACACCAAGACTTAACTAAAAACTTGTTAGTGCCTAAAAACGAAAACAAAATTCTAGTTAAGCTAAAATAAACTACGAATTGGGTTGCCTCCCAACGAGCGCCTTAGTTAACGTCAAGGCATGACAAATACAACATTAAAATGGGTTGCCTCCCACGAAGCTCCTGATTTAACGTTGCGGCAAGACGTAGGTAATCGAACTTAAGGTTCACTCAACATTTGAGGCTTCTTCAAATGAATCACCGATACAACTTTTTCTTCATCCATGCCAAAGTAATGTTTCAATATTTGCCCGATGACTCTAAACTTGCGAGAGCCATCTTCTGATGCAATTTCTACGGCTCCGGCAGGATGCATCACTACCACACGAAATGGTCCTGATCATCTTGACTTCAACTTACCCGAAAACAACTTCAATCTCGAATTGTATAGCAATACCACATCTCCAGGTTTAAAATTTCACTCAAGAATATTTTTGTCATGCAGTCTGCATTCTTTCCATATATAGCCTTGTACTCTCAAAAGCATGGTAATGGAACTCGTCAAGTTCATGCAGCTCTGTGACTTTACTCGTTCCAGCCGCCTCCAAGTCTAGATTTAATTGCCTTAACGTCCAAAAAGCTCTATGCTCTAACTCCACCGGTAAGTGACACGCCTTTTTAAACACCAATTTGCATGGTGACATACCAATCAACGTTTTAATGCAATGCGCTAAGCCCATAGTGCATCATCCAGTTTTCTCGCCCAATTAATCCTACTAGCATTTATAGTTTTGGTCAAAACACTCTTGATTTTCCTATTTGACACCTCTACTTTCCCAGTTGTTTATGGGTGATACGGAGTGGAAACCTTATGGAGAACGCCATATTTTTCCAACAAATTTGCGAAGGCTCGGTTGCAGAAGTGATTTCCTCTATCATTGATCATCGCAAGTACCAAACCGGGTGAAGATGTTTTTTCTTAGAAAACCAATAACTCCCTTTGCATCATTTGTTGGGAGTACCACGACTTCTACCCATTTCGAGACACAGTCCACCACTACCAGTATGTACTTGTTACCATATGAGCTGACGAATGGTCCCATAAAATTGATTCCTCATACATCAAATACTTTCACTTCTTGAATAGGGTTCATGGGCATCTAATATCGACGGAAAATATTCTCAGTCCGTTGGCACTCACCACTTCTCTTTACCCAAAAGTGTGCATCTTTAAACAACGTCGGCTAATAAAATCCCGACTCCAGCACTTTAGCAATTGTCCTTACTCCTCCAAAATGGCCTCCATAAGACGAAGCATGAATTGCCTACAAAACAGAAGCTTGGTCTATCTCGGGAATACATCTTCGGATCATGTTATCAATACAAATCCTAAACAAATATGTTTCATCCCAGAAATACATGTAACAATCATGAAAGAACTTTTTATTCTACACAAGGGATAAGTCATATGGAACAATACTGCTCGCCATGTAGTTTGTGATATCTGCATACTTTGGCTCTACCTCAAGGCTCGTGGCTAACAGTTGTTCATTGGGAAGTCTCCACGATCCCTTCCACCTCAACCCTCTTTTCAACTCCTTCAAACCTGGATAAGTGATCGGCAACTTGGTTTTCTATTACCTTTCGATCACGGATTTCCAGGTCGAACTCTTGCAGTAGTAGCACCCATTGAATCAGGCGCGGCTTTGACTCCTTCTTCTCAATTAGGTACCTAAGAGCAGCATGGTCAGTATAAACAATTACCTTCGAGCCTATCAGGTATGACCTGAATTTGTCAAATGCAAACACCACTGCTAGCATCTCTTTCTCTGTCACTATGTAATTCAGATGGGCACCACTCAAGGTTCTACTTGAATAGTAGATTGGATGCATGACTTTATCTTTTCTCTGACCTAGAACTGCTCCCACAACATAGTCACTTGCATCACAGATCATCTCAAAAGGTTGTTCCCAGTTAGGTGCCACTATGATTGGTGCAGTAACCAGTCTCTTTTTCAACTCCTCAAAAGCTACCCTGCAGTCATCAGAAAACACAAATGGGTGATCCTTTTCAAGTAATATAGATAAAAGGGTTAGCAATTTTAAAAAAATCTTTTATAAACCGCCTGTAGAAGCCGGCGTAACCAAGGAAACTTCTTATGGCCTTGACGGAAGTGGGTGGAGGCAACTTCTCAGTTATATCAACCTTAGCACGGTCCACTTCAATGTCCTTACTTAACACTAGGTGTCCCAAGACTATACCTTCCTGTACCATGAAATGGCACTTTTTCTAGTTCAATACTCTTTTCAAGTTCATAAAGCAATAATTGAATGAGTTCCCCACTACTGAGAAGTCATCCATGAAAACCTTCATTGTTTCCTCTATCATATCTGTGAAGATGGCATCATGCACCTTTGGAATGTGGAGGGTGTGTTGCATAGGCCAAACATCATTCTCTAAAAAGCATAGATTCCATACGGATAGGTGAACAACATTTCCTCTCTATCCTGGGGGCAATAGAGATCTGGTTATACCCCGAGTATCCATCCAGGAACCAAAAGTGGGACCTCCCACCAATATATCTAGCATCTCATCAATGAATGGCAGCGGAAAGTGGTCTTGTCGGGTGTCCTTGTTCAACCTTCTATAATCCATGCAGATTCACCATCCCGTGACTGTTCTTGTTGAGATCAACTCATGTTCTCATTTTGCACTACAGTCATTCCACCCTTCTTTGGCACACACTGAACTGGGCTGACCTAGATGTTGTCGGAGATGGGGAAGATGATTCCCGCATCTAACCACTTGATCATTTCTTTCTTCACCACTTCTTTCATATTGGGGTTCAAGATTCTTTGATGTTCTCTAGAAGGTTAGTGTCCATCTTTCAGTAGAATTTTATGCATACAAAATGTTGGGCTGATACCCTTTATGGCTGCAATGGTCCACCCAATTACAGTCTTGCAATTCTTTAGAACCTGCAAAAGTTGTTCTACCTGTACATCTAACAAACCAGATGAGATAATAATAGGTAAGGTTGAGCTAGGTCCCAAGAAAGCCTTGAGGTGAGATGGTAACGGCTTTAACTCCAGCTGTGGTGGCTGTTCAATTGATGGCTTTGCTGGAGGGGTATTTCTTTCTTCTAAGTGTAAAGGCTCGAATTCGAACTCTCTTTTCCAGTACCCTTGGCCTTCAAGGGACAAAACGCACTCCGCTAAGTCCTCACCATCTACCTCTTCTAAGTTCATCAGGCAGGCTGCTAAGGGGTCTTTTGCATTTAGTGCCTCATCTTCCTCCTTCAGAATCACATCCACAGCATCGCTCAGAGAGCAATTATCAAACTCACTAGGTCGCCACATAGACTTCTACACATTGAATGTTATTTCTTCATCATTCAGTCTCATCTTTAGCTCTAAGTTTCAATAAATCAAAGCTCTCTTGTGGCCAGGAATGGCCTTCCCAAAATTATGGGAATCTTTTCATCGACCTGGCAGTCTAGAATATCAAAATCTGTCGGAAACACAAACTTTCCAACCTGGATAAGTACATCATCAAGTATACCTGATGGCCTTTTCACCATTCGGTTGGCTAGCTGTAGTAACATAGATGTGGGTCTTGCCCTTCCAATGCCTAACCATTTATAGATAGACAAGGGCATCAAGTTTATGCTCGCCCCCAAATCACACAATGCTTTGGCAAAACCATGGTTGCCTATGGTGCACATAATTGTGAAACTCCCTAGGTCGGATAGCTTTTCAGCTATAGGTCTTGTCACAACAGCACTGCAGGTGTGAGTCAGTGTCACAATTGCCAAGTCTTGAAAGTCGAACTTGCAAGACATCAAGTCTTTCATCATTTTTGTATAACCGGGCATCTTCCTCAAGGCATCAATAAGTGGAATGTTTACCTGAATCTGCTTCAACATCTCTATGAATTTCTTATACTGCTCATCCTTCTGATATTTGGCCAACCTCTGCGGGAAGGGTGCTGGAAGTCCCTTCCTTCCTGTGACTTGAGTTAGATCCTGCTCAGGCACTTTTTCTAAAGCTTTCTCTTACACTTTCTCAGTCTCCTTTGCAGCCTCTTTCTCTTTGCTTAGTTCCTCCTGAGTTGGCTGCAATCTTACTTCTATTAGTCTCAGTTGACTCATCTAACTCAATTGGTACTGGCACGAGTATCTCAATCGGCTTTCGCGAGCAGTTTCTTGCTCTAGATAAAGATCACTACCGTTTCTTAGACTCACCACCATAAGCAGCTTCGGACCCTGCTCTTTCGGATTGACATGTGTGTCTGTAGGTAACATCCCTTGAGGACGCTTAGTCAGAGCCAAAAATATCTGCCCCAATTGAATCTCAATGCCTTTTATCGCTGAGTTATGTGCTTCAACCTTCTATTGCATTTTTTCCACTGGACCCAATCAATTTTTGCGGCATTCCTTTAATTTCAGACAACCCATCATCTTGTCTCACTATCTGTTGTTGGTGAGGCTGTTGATAAGCTAGCTGCTAATTTTGCTGATTGTATCCATGTTGCCTTTGATAAGGCACGACTTGACTTTGTGGTCGCATAACTCCAAGATTGTTGTTGTTATTGTACTGCTGCTGTGCTAGTCTATACTATTGATTCTGCTACCCCCAATTCTGACCACCTTGCCTTTTGCCTCCATAATTGCCCACATAGTTCATATTCTCTTGATAGTTTTGATTTTCACTTTCATATTCACCACTCCACGAGCACACATATGGTTGGTTAATGCATGGTGTGCATAAGCCTCCATTGGTCGTGTCAACTATGTGCACCTGCTTTTGGCCTGACTCATCAATCTTTTCGGTTAGGATACTCAATTGCATCATCATAGTAGCCATATTCTCAACCATGGAGTTGTTTGGGTCTAGAGCTACTGAGTGAACTACAGGAGTGATTGTAGAGTCTCTTATCATCCATCCTGAGTTTTGAGCCATTTTATCAAGTAAGACCTTACATTCTCTAAATGATTTGCTAAAAAATGCTCCACCTGTTGAAGCATCAACATTGGCCTTCAAGTTGTTTGCCAATCCTATATAAAACCTTTGGCCCAACATCTGATCAGGAATGCCATGGTGTGGATACTTGACTAGCATTCCCTTGAACCTCTCCCACGTTTCTTGCAGTGTTTCAACTGGTTTCTGCCTGAAGCTCAATATATCATCAACTTGCTTGGCAATCTTATTGGGTAGGAGAATTTGTTCAAAAATTGCTTGACTAATTCCTCTCAAGTAATGATGGAGTTTATGGGGAGCGAATTGAGCCAAGTCTGAGCTTCTCCCATCACTGAGAATGGAAACAACAACAGTCTTGTTGCTTCCGGTGTCACATTCGGTTGCCTTTGCATGAATAGAATCGACAAAAAGATTTTCAGATGTTGTTGTGGATCTTCAATGTAAGACCTCGAGAACAATCCCTTGTTCTGCAACAAATGTAGCATGTCGTTTGTAATTTGAAATGATTTCTCTTGTATTGGAAGGATTGCAATTGCGGTTGCCAGATTTTCAGCGCTGGGTTGTGCCTAATCATACAAGGCTGCTTCTGGCACAAGAGGTGCCACACCCTGATTGTTCGGGTTATTCACATTATTTTGGTTGTATATTACGTTACCAATGTCCAGTTTGATTCGTTCTGTTGCATTCTGTTGTCATTTGTCTTTTTTGTTTGCTCGATTTAGTGTCTTGAAAGCTTTCTCAGGGTCCGATAATGCTACGTACAATTCACCAGTTCCTGAGGAGTTTCTAGACATGCACCTATAACATACAAAACTACAAATATTAGCATTTTGATATAATGAATTTCAAGTCGAGAAAGTTGACTAAACTAAGAATTCTAACAATTCTTTTAGCCATAATTAATAACACCGTTTATTCCCCGGCAACGACACCAAAATTTGATTACGTCCAACTATGAATCCTAAGAGGTCTAGCGGTCGTTGCAAATATAATTCGATTTACAAGTCCGGAGTCGAATCCCACAGAGAATTAACCTACTAATTACAACCACTAGTTCAGCACGAATTCAAGTAGTCAACCTTAAGAAATATTAAATAATGATTTGAATGTTTATTAACTAAGAGAAAAGCAATTAAAATGTAGTAATTTATAACTAATAGAGCAAATGTTGTAGACAAAATTTGGAAAAGTCTAGGGTTATGATTTCCCGTATTGTCGACATCCTCCCACTACGTTTCCTATAAATTTGTCTAAGTATTCTCTACCGATCATGAGTACTTTGGATGTCGTAATTCTCTTCCGAGTAACTACCACAATTTATTAGATGTATTCTTTGAACTACGCTAGCTGGCACTAATTCACCGCTCACTAAGATCGCACCAAGGTTTTGCTATTCCTAATCCCACCTTTAAACCTGTCGTATTGATTCATCACATATGTTAGGAGTGATAACTACCTAAATATGTACCCTTTTTCAAGCAATACATACTAAATAGGCATAGTCAATTGAGAGCTCTTCAATCAACCACAATGTTAACGTAGTTGAACAAGTATAGAAAAATCAAAGGCAAATCTATATTAAACGTAGTAGAAAATCATCCTCCAATAGGCTCCATCAAATCCTAGATTAGAGAGTTTAGCTACTCATAAATGTATCAACAATCATCATGATGTTCATAGACATTAAACTACAAAGTAAAGAGATAAACGGAGGGAAAACTCGTTTGATTCTTGCTCCACATTGCTCTGTAGCCTTTTTCTTCTCCAAAATAGTGTCCGACCCTTTCTCAACTCGTTTGGGGAGTATTTATATGTTAGGGCCGAAATCCCTCAGTCCAAATCCAGGTTGGAGTCTTTTAACCCGCGACCTTTAATTACCGGGCTATAGACCTCGCGAGGCTAGGCTTATAGCCCGGTCGGCCTGGCTACAGAGCTGGCTAGGCCCGGTCTGTAGCGCGGTCAAGCTGGCTATAGAGCTGGCTTTACTTGGTCTGTAGTACGGTTTGGGTATTTGATGCTTTTGTGCTCTTTTCTTGCATTTTTGTCCTCTTTTGTGCAATTTTCATTCGACTCTTTCTTCCGATGCTCCTACACATAAAACAACATAATTTAGCTCAAATATTGCATAATTAATCACTAAACCAACAAAATATAAGGCGAGTAGTATACTAAAAGTATAGCATTTTGACCGAATATCATATACCTTTTTTTTTTGGGTAAGGAGTCCGTTATCTCCCTTGATGGCCTGCCCAACGCAATTCTGGATTAATTGAATTAACGGTTTCCGAATGCTAAATGAATAAATCCAAAAGAAAACAAAAATTTAAGGAAACATCAAACAACATAAGAAAATCTATGTATTAATTATATGCTGAAGTGCTGAACATATGTGTTTTTGTTGATGCTATACTACCACAGCAGTTGCTATATCATTCTTTTATGTAAATATATAAACAATGTAGTTTATTTTATTTGTACGGCTTCACTTCAAGTACGTGATGGCCAACTGTAATCTGTATAAATTTAAAAATTGTAGAAGGCATTGATTCTGCTATTTGATATGAGGCATATAGTTTGATTAAAGAACAATAAATAATAATTGTTTGACAGATTCCATTTCAATCTTATCTGTTATGGTAATGTCATGTTGAGAATCAGTTCTCATGATTTAGCACAATAACTGGAGTCGTCTTCACAAATTAAAGGCTTTGGATCACACATGAATTATCATCAAGAGGCAATGCAAATCTCAAGTCTGCTAAAAAAGGGTAATATGGTTTCAATTATTGTGCTTTTATGGTAGTTCAATTTCCCCACTTCCACAAGCTATAGTTTTATGGCCAATTGTTGTGGCCAAACTGTCCAATAATAAGATGCGTTCCAACAATTGATTGATTAGTTGCTTTATTGTGAGAACGAATTAAAGTAATGGTATATTACTAGTAATGATTTTCATAATATTCTTACAAGTCACATACCTTTGTGAGTTGTGGCTAAGAAAAGTTCAGGAAAAAGCGAACTAAAGGTATTCCAAACAGCTTAACGAAGTGATTAGCATGTAATCATAGAATTATTAAATTTGAGGTGGACGTATTCTCCACTTTTGTCTTAAGATAACCTTTACCTTTTCTAGTAATCAGACGTCACACAAAATAGGGAGCAAAACTGGTCCAGCACAGATTACTCCATTATGTTTGAGAAATAGGCTTGATGAAGCGTTTACCATACCTACTATTCAACTTAATGGAGCAATTTGTACTGGAATTGATCAAGTCCCCACAAAATACATACTAATATAACGGTAAATATTTATTTGCGCATGGTATTTATGTCAAAATAACTCAAATTATCATGATTGGGTGATTTTATATAGTGAAACATGCATTAATTAATCATGCTTAAATGATAGAAATGTATGTACAAACATATGCATGTCATACATCAATTCGTTTGGTGGAAACACAGGTTTGTATTTCCGTCTGGATAGTTTGTCCATTCTTTATTATTATGTTAGTTTAACAATAGAAGAAATAATGAAACAAAATAAAGGAACTAGAAATGAAATTTAGAAAAAATAGTGGAGAAATAAAGACAGCCTTTTATCTTTTTGTCACATCTTTCACATTATTTATAAACAAATAGGTTCATTGCCCAGGACTTATTAATAGTGGAGGCTAAAGTTTTGATTATGGACTGCTTGGGCCCAGAAAATGTGTTAGTATTTGTTAATACACTTTCTGCATGGAATAGTAGAATCAGGTAAAAGTTTTGACAAATTAATTCAACTAGATTCTACACTAAGACATAGAAAGAACTTCACCTGTTAATATTCCCTCAGTTCCATTTTAATTATTGTGGTTATTAAAAATAACTGATTCAAATTACTTGTCATTTCAGAAAATCAAGATATAATTAATTATTTTCTTTTCATTTTATCCTTGTAAGTAATTGTTTGTGAAATGAAAAAGACTAATAACATAGCATAAAAAATCTACTAAATGTGAAGAGTATATAAGGTTGTAGTAGTCAAAAAATCCTCCCACTAATAATTTCTTAAAAAACGTGTAAAAAAGAGAAACATAACAACTAAAATGAACCAGAGGGAGTATAACTATAACAGTTGATAAGAATTGTAAAAACCTTCTCTGTATTGATTACAGTAAAGAAGTTTATTTACAATTACAAGAGGAGAAGAGAGAGAGGAGATAGAGTTCTATGTACATAAGACTCTTATGGGAATAGGAAAGAATCTCATAAGATACAACTTAAAATCATGAATAGGCTTGGAGTGTCTATCCTTATCATGCCCCCTCAAAATGGCCTCAATCTCCTTGAGACCAATCTTGTTGACTAAGTGTGTGAATGATCGTTTGGGTAAGGCTTTTGTTAAGGCATCAGCAAGTTGATCGCCAGTGAGTATGTGATTAACAGAGAACTCATTGCATTCCACTTGATCTCGAACAAAGTAAAAATCGATAGCTACATGTTTCATACAACTATGAAAAATTGGGCTGCGACTAAGGTAAGTAGCACCAATGTTGTCATAGAACATCATAAGAGGACTGGATATTGGAATGTGAAGCTCTTCGGTAAGTTGGATATCCAATTAAGCTTAGCAATAGCTGAAGCAACAATTTTATATTCAGCTTCTGTGGAGGATCTAGCAACTGTCCGTTGCTTTTTGGAGCACCAACTTATGGGATTGTTTCCAAGAAAGATAACATATGCTGAAGTCGAATGCCTCGTATCAGGAAGTCCACCCCAATCAGCATCTGAGTATGCTGGAAGTTTGAGTGAGCTGCTAGGATGAAAATAGAGACCATATGTGATAGTGCCCTTCCGGTTGCATATAAGTCGTTTGGCATCCTGCCAGTGCTTCCAACTAGGTGCATGCTGAAATTGAGCAAGTTTGTTTACTGCAAAGCAAATGTCCGGTCGAGTAAAGGCTAGGTATTGTAGGAAACCAACAACTTTCCAATACAGTTTAGCATTAGCAGGTGCGGAATTATCAGTCAGTGAGAGTGCTTCACTGACAAACATCAGCGTGCCAACATTGTTGGAGTTTAGCATGCTAAACTTTTCTAGGAGATCATCAATAAAGCCATTTTGAGTAATAATTAAATCTGGACCACGCCGCTAGATTGAAACTGCCACCTTCCTATTTGAGTAATATCGGACCCTACTGACGTTCAACCGACGACCGAGCCTAGTGGTGCTTGCAGCTTTTCCTATTTCAGCTTGGATTGAAAATACTGGACAGGAAAGGAAAACAAATTGTCCAACCTTTCAAGCCCTACTAAGTAAAGGGGGATGCATTGTTTAAAATTGGCTAATCGATAAAGATACATGTACTTGATATCCCTCGAACACAATCCACATTCATGCAAGGGTTGGTGATTGAGGATCCATACAGAATTTTATGAAATATCTTAGAGATCAAGGAACAGATGCTTTCTTCAGGAAATATAAATATTTTGTATCCTACTCTGCAAATCCCATTTTTCTTAAGCATATAGAAACCTTCGATTCATATTTTCATATGCTGCTGATTTGGTGAGTTTAGTGGTCATGGCTGGCTCACCTGATCTATCAGCTGAGTAGTAAGCCTCCTTGGGATAATTATCAACTCTTCCTATCAAAATGAGATTAGGAGAGCGCCCTTTTTAAAGAGCTAGCCTGTCTTTCAATAGAAACTATTGGCGATTACCTTAGTCATTCTCTTATATAGTGTAGTCTCGTAGAACTTCGACACAGGAAAGAAATGCAAGGGGCCGAGGTCTTTAATGGAGAACCTATCACCTAGGAGTTAAATGGTGGTTTGGACGCGAGAGGAGTTGAAACCAGTGACCACAATATCATCAGCATAGATCATGGCAAAGAGAAGCGAGTTAGGAGAGCATTTTATAAACAGAGAATCATTTGATTTTGCTCTAAGGATCCCACAGGAAAGAAAAAAGTTTTTGTGCTCATTGTACTAAGCTCTAGGAGCTTGACGAAGACCATAAATGAATTTGTAAAGCTTGCAGACATGTTGTGAAAAGTCGAGGTTAACAAAACCCGGATTGAGAGTTCCTTGCAATAAGGCATTGTTTACGTCCAGTTGATGTAAATGCCACTTGAACGATACTGCTAGAGTGAGAATAAACCTAATAATAGTGTGGTTTATGACAGGGCTGAAAGTGTGATGGTAGTCTATCCCAGGACGTTGATGAAAACCCTTAGCTACTAACCTAGCTTTGAATCGATCAATAGATCCATCAGGTTTATGTTTTACATAATAAACCCATTTGCAGCCAACAACGTTATGTGAGGGTGAGCTAGGGACTTTGATACCATATAAGAATTGTAAAAGGCTTGTACATATTGATTACAATACAGAAGTTTATATACAATTACAAGAGGAGAAGGGAAAGAGGAGATAGAGTTCTCTGTACATAAGAGTGTCTATCCTTATCAATAATGTTTAACATGCCACTGTGAAAAAAGTTTTCCCATTTTATGCAAGGTATAATCTTAAAGCTAAGGTAGGTTATAAAGCTGCTTTCCCAAAGTGTATTAACTTTTTTTTCTTTTGACTAACAGTTTTTTTTCTTTTTAAGGTTTATACATTGAAGTGAATGCTTTCTACGATTGTTTCTCATTATTGTCCTCGTTTAATTAGTTTCTTGACCGCAAAGGAAGGAAGAATATGAAAAAATAGTCCTAATTTTATGTAATCCTACATAAGAAATTTCAAATAACCTAGATAGTCCTTTTCAATGGCATCAGGACGTATTTCGGACATATTCTATAAGTTTTTGGCAATAAAATCACCCTCGCATTTAGGATCCAAAAATTGATTTCAATCATAAAACCAAAGCTCTTCAAAGTAATATTCGTATAAATTGATTTTTCTTTTAAAAATATTTTTGGTAATTAATTAGATTTTTATTAATTACCAAATTAATTACAAATCATTAGCTTAGCACATCTCTGTTAGCTATTATCAAAGCAGAAAACACAACATCAAAAATTCCCAGCTCCTCCTACACATCAGTGCTATCTATAATTTTAAAAAGAAAACTTAGAAGACTAACTTTTGTACTAAGCATTCCATAGGCTCAACATCCCTGCAGCTACAAATACATGCTATCTCCTTTGCCACTCCTTCACAATCTCTGGACGCCCCTTCAAAGACTCTTGAGTTCCTCTCTTTCCATTTGGAATGTATAACCTCAGCATATAGCATCTTAATTAATCTTGCCCTTGTTGTCTTCCCTTGTATACTTTTAACAATCTCTTGAAATTGTAGTTTCCAGTTACTAACAACATAAAGTTGTTGTTGTACCCACTTGCTGACTCTGTTCCAAATTTCCCGAGTATATATGCATTCTGAAAATAGATGGTCTCGTGTTTCATTGTGAGTTTTACATAGTACACATGCGACTTGTACATTGAGTCCCCATTTCAGCAATCTATCTATAATGAGTAGTCTATCCTGACATTCTAGCCACATTATGAATAAGGCTTTTGGCCTTGTAGGGTTCTGGAACATTAGCTTTGTCCACCTTAACTTTGGGTATTCTAGTATCAGTTGTAAGTATATTTGCCTGATGACACTCTTATGTTCAACAAGAGACCTGTTCAGTTGTCCAATAGTATCTCTTGCCCCCAAAATTCTTCTAACCATCTAGCTAGAGGTTTAAGGAATGTTCATAATTTCCATACTCTGATCCTTGATGTAGTAGGCATGAATCCACTGTATCTCGAGTTTATCACGCTTATGAGTCAAATCCAGCGTCTTTGCAATTTCAGCATTGTTCCATACCTGGAGATTGTACAAATTGAGTTCTCCAATAGACTTAGGCAAACAGATCTTCTCCAAAGCAATAAGAGCCTTCTTTGTGATAATACTGCCCCCGCGCCACAGGTAGCTTCTGTAGTGGTCTTTAACTATTTGTACCACCTTATCTGGCAGTGTAAAGAATTGAAACCAATATGATTGAATCCCAAATAGCACTATTTGGATCAATTGGACTCTCCCACCATACGATAACTTCTTTGTAGTCCAAAAAGATATTTTTGCTACTATTTTTACTATGAGTGGCTGCCATTGTACCATGGTTAGTTTCTTATAGTCTAATGGCACTCCTAGGTACTTAAAGGGTATTTTACCTAGTGAGTATCCTAGCAGTTGAATTTAAAAGATAGAGTAATTTATTGTTTGATGCAGTTCATTACCCATTTGATAAACTTCTCTGGAAACTGCAGCCTTTCCATAACTTGCTCTAGATAGATCCATTCCAATGAGTAATAGGTTTTTGTAGATCTACCTTGATCATACATCTGGAGGAGATAGGCTTTCTGCTATAGGATTTGATAAGTTCATGGGCAAGGCGAATGTGGTTGCAGATGCCTTGAGTAGAAAGGCTGAGAGTATGGGTAGTTTGGCATTAATTTCAACAGAGAAGAGGCTATTAGCTTTGGATATTCAGTTCTTAGCTAACAGACTTGTGAGGTTGGATATTTCAGAGCCCATCTGAGTTCTTGCATATGTTGTGGATCAGTCTTCTTTATTCGAGCGGAAGTGATACAAGGTGATGCCAAGGAGGTTACTATCGGTGATGATGGTGTTCTACGACTCTGGGGTCTCTTATATGTTCCTAATATTGATGGTCTGAGGGAGACGATTCTAGAGGAGGCACGCAGTTGACGATATTATATTCATCCAGGTGCTATGAAAATGTATAATGACCTGCGGCGGCATTATTGGTGGTGGCAGATAGAGAAGGACATAGTTGAGTATGTGGCAAGATGTATAAATTGTCAACATGTCAAGAATGAGCACCAGAGACCAGGTGGCCTACTTCAGCAGATGGTTATACCGGAGTGGAAATGGGAGCGCATCATAATGGATTTCATATTTGGGTTGCTGTGGATAGTGAGGAAGTTCGATAATGTTTGGGTCATTGTCGACAGACTGACCAAGTCTGCACACTTTATTCCGGTGGTGACTACGTACTCTTCAGAGAGGTCGGCCCAGATTTACATTCAGGAGATTGTCCGGATGCATGGTGTGCCTGTTCCCATCATTTTAGATAGAGGCCCTCGGTTCACTTCACATTTTTTGGAGAGCAGTACAGAGTGATTTGGGTACCCGGGTAGAGCTCAGCATAACATTTCATCCACAGACCGAGGGGCAGTCGGAGCGGACAATTCAGATTCTGGAGGATATGCTCAGAGCATGTGTTATTGACTTTAGAGGATAGTGGAATAGATTCTTACCATTGGCTGAGTTTTCTTATAACAACAGTTATCAGTCCAGCATCGAGATGAGTCCATTCGAGGCTTTATATGGTTGGCAATTTTGTTCCCCCATTAGTTGGTTTGAGCCCGGCGAAGCTAGGTTATATGGTACTGACTTAGTAAAGGATGCCTTGGATATGATGAAGTTGATTCAGGAGCGACTTCACACAACACAATCCAGAAAAAAGAGCTACACGGATCAGAAAGTACATGATTTATCATTTATGGTAGGCGAGAAATTCCTATTAAATTACTCACTGATGAAGGGTATCATGAGGTTTGGAACGAAGGTCAAGTTGAGTCTCAGTTTTATTGTCCCATTTGAGGTGTTGAAGCGAGTTGGGGAGGTTTTTTATGAGCTTGTTTTGCTTCCCAGTCTATCTGGAGTTCATCTGGTTTTTCACGTGTCTAACTCTGGAAGTACCATGCTGACAGGTCGCATGTGTTAGATTATGGCACAGTTCAACTGGATGAGATCTTGGGCTACGAAGAGGAGCCAGTTGCCATTATTGACAGGAAGTTCCGCCAGTTGAGATCTAAGAAGCTTTCTGCGGTGAAGGTCTAGTGGAGGGTTCAACTAGTCGAGGAGGCGACTTGGGAAGCCGAGGACGACATGCGAAGTAGATATCCACACTTATTCATCACTCCAAGTATGCTTCTAGACACGTTCGAGGATGAACATTTACTTTAAAGGTGGAGAATGTAATGACCCGACCGTTCCTTTTTCTTTATAGATCCTCGTTTTCCTATTTAAGACTTTTCGTATGTTATTTTACTATTTTATGAATTGCGAGGATGGTTGGTTTGGCTTTGGAAGGGTTCGGATTGAATTCGGAACACTTAGTTCTATAATAGTGGCTTAAGGTTGCCAAGTTTGAGTTGAGTCAACATTTTTAGTAAACGACCTCAGAATAGGTATTTGAATCCAATAGGTTTGTTTGATGATTTTGGACTTGGGTGTATGATCGAATTGAGTTTCGGGTGGGCAGGGAGCATTTTAGCGCTTACTGTTGAAAGTTGGTATTTTGAAGGTTTTAGAATTTTCGAAGTATGAATTGAAGTGAATTTCGGTGTTATCGATGTCCATTTGCGATTCCGAACCTTGGAATAGGTTCGAATTGTGATATATGATTTGTGCGTAAAATTTTGCGTCATTCCGATTTTTCTACGTATGTTTCGATACATTCGGAATTGGTTGAAATGAGTTTGAAGCTTAGAAGTTGATTAATGAGGTTTTGAGGTGTGATTCTTGATTCTGGTGTTATGTGTTCTGAGGCTTCGAATAAGTTCCAAAATGTTTGTGGACTTATTGGTTCATTTGAATGGGGTCCCGGATGGCTCGGGTGTGTTTCGGATCACCCGGAGCATGTTTGAACATGTTTGAAAATTATTGGTGTGCTGGTGAGCTTCGCGATCGCGAAGATAGTCCCAAGATCGTGAAGAAGGGAATTGGAGGGGCAGCTGATTTCCCTTCGGGAACGCGAAAAAAGGTCCGCGATTGCGAAGGTGGGCCTAGAATTTCATTGTGAACATGGAGGCCAACTGCGATAAAGAGGAAATAGAAGAGTTTGGTAGGGAGGCCTTTGGCATACACAAAAGCAACCTGGGGATTGCGAACGCAGAAGGCTGGGCAGTGATGCATCTCGAATGCGACCACCAGGACTCGAATGCGAAGAGGATTTTTGGTAGTGGCAGAATTTGGCCTCCGTGATCACGAAGAAGGAATCACTCGACATACTTGAATTTATTTTGGGACTTAGTCCCTTTTTTCTCATTTTCCACTTGGTCTTGGACGAATTTGAGAGCCTTTTGTGGGAGATTTTCATCAATATCAAGAGGTAAGTGATCCCTATTAATTCTTGAGTTAAATACATGGATTGTGGGTAGATTTAACATGAAACTAGGGAAAACACTGTGGGATTTTGTAGGAACCTAGGGTTTGGTAAAAATGAGATTCGAGCGCGAAATTGATTATGAAATTTGGAATAAATTATATATTTGAGTTCGTGAGATCATGGGTAACATTTATCTTCGAAAATTTTCAGAATCCGGGCACGTGGGCCCGGGGTTAAATTTTATGGACTTTCCAAATTTGGTTGGGAAATTAGTGTAATAGCTAAATTATGAACTTTTGAATATATATTAATTAGTTTATACGACTTTTGATTAGTTTCGGAGTTCTCGGCATCGTTTGAGGAGTTCTAGTGAGGTTAAAGAGCCGAATTGAGGACTTGGAAGCGAGGTAAATCTCTTGCCTAACCTTGTAACAGGGAATTTATCCCCTTAGGTGAATTAATTGTTGTGTGCTACTTGTTGTGGAGAGCTACGTATGTACGAGGTGACGAGAGTCCATACATAACTATATTCATGTTATTTCATGGTAGACTTAGATTACATCATGCCTTAGTCGTGCTATTTGTATCTATCATGTGAATTGATTTCCTTGATTTAATTGAGAATGAGGATTAGAATAAATTAGCCTCTTACTTTGAAAAAATTAGGAAATATTTAAGGATCTGTGTCTTCTCGACTCGCATGTACTTCCGCGAGCGAGGTAAATTTCTCTATTCTTATGGGATAGGGTCGTTCGCCTTGGCAGTGTATTAAATTGCTCTCATGGTATCGGGTCGTTCGCTTTGGCAGTATGGTAACACTATTCTTATGGTATCAGCCCGTTCGCCTCGGTGGTACTGAGTATCACTATTCCTGTGGGATCAGGCCGTTCACCTCGGCATATTTGTGATAAATACATGAGACTAGATTTGGTTTGGCAACAGTTGAGTTAGAACCGTCAAGGCCGGTTATGACATATTTAGTGATTTGATATAGATTCATGTGGGAATTACTATAAATATTTTTATCTGTTTCGTTGCTACTTGTTGTACATCCTCCATGTCTACTTTATATATTTCTATTACTGTTTGACCACTAGTAAGTGTCAAGTCGACTCCTCGTCACTACTTCTTCGAGGTTAGACTAGATACTTATTGGGTACGCATTGTTTTATATACTCACGCTATAATTCTACACTCAATGTGCATATACTGAGACAGGTACTACCAGTGGTCACACGAGCGGGTAGCCACACTTCTATGGACACTTAGTGGTGAGCTTCTTACCTTGCTTCGATCTGCAGCACCGGAGTCTCTCTCTACCTTGTTTACTGTTTCTGTCTATTATACTTGAGACAATAGTTGTATTAATTTTGTATTTTTTCTAGATTGCTCATGCACTTGTGGCACCGGATTTTGGGGGCTTCTAGCGCTTATGCACTACTTTACTTATTATTACTATCACTATGGTTTATGTACTATTCAAATTTAATATTTTTGAGAAAGAAGCATGCACTGTTGCATGAGATTTTAGTTTTATTCGGGGTATTTAAGGAAACATCTGTTTTTAAAAGGTAAAAGGGAATAGTTAAATTGGAGGTTCACGTGTGGGCTTGCCTAATAGAGGCATTAGGCGCCATAGCTACCTATTATAGGTTTTGGATCGTGGCAGTTTGGTATCAGAGCTTTAGGTTCATATATGTCTCATGAGTCATGAGCAGGCCTAGTAGAGTCTTGCAGAGTGCGAAGATATCCGTGCTTATCTTCTAGAGGCTACAGGGTATTATAAAACTTCTCTTTCTTCATCTCCTACCGTGTGGTTGATATTGTGCTAAGTATCTTTTTATTGTTCCCCATAGATGGTGAGAACTCGCGCGACAGATGTACCTGGCGGTAGAGGAGCTGCTCCCCCCGTTGCTAGAGGCTGAGGTAGAGGCGAGGGGAGGGCTCCAGCTCCTGTTAGAAGATGAGGGCGTCCTAGAGTTGTTCACGTTGTACCACCAATGGATCCAGTGGAGGATCCTGTTATTGAGAAGTAGGATGAGGCGCCTGCAGCTGAGCCATAGACCCCTACCGCTCAAGCTCCAGGGCATGTTGTTTTCATTTATCAGACCTCAGGTGCATTACCTACGGGCGGGGTCCAGCCAGTTACGGCGGCTGTGCCAGATCCCGTACCAATCATGAACATTGAGCAGCAAAAGTGGCTGGATATATGGACTAGGCTTCGTACCCCTAACTTTGGGGGGTGAGCGGTCAGAGGACCCACAGGATTTCATTGACCAGTGCAAGGATAGGCTACGCAACATGGGGATATTGGATTCCAACGGGGTGGACTTCACCACCTTTTAGCTTGAGGGCAAGGCCCGCAGATGGTGGCAGGCTTACCTCCCTAGCTGTTCAGCAGGTTCACCTCCCTTGACTTGGGATTAGTTCACGCATTTTTTCTTAGAGAAGCACATACCACCTTCAGAAAGAGAGGAGCTGTGGGGTCAGTTTGAGCGACTCCGTCAAGGTCATATTTTTGTGATCGACTATAAGGCGAGATTTACTGGCTTGTCTCGCCATGCAGCTATCATATTTCCTATAGAAGCAGAGAGGTTGCAGAGGTTCATTACCGGTCTGCACCCCGAGATCCGGGTTGCTATGGACCGTAGGGCAAAGATGGGGACTCCTTTTCATGAGGTTTTGGATATAGCTCATGGGATCGAGCATATCTGCAACTTTGGCGGAGAGTTTGCACCGAGGTATAAGCAGCCTCAGCAGTTTGGTGGATTCAGTGGTGCCCCACTGGGGGTAGAGTTCAGTTCATGAAGGGCTAGTCTAGCAGGCCCATGCAGTTAGCATCACCGCCTACTCGAAGTGCTCCAGAATGACCCTACTTCAGTGCTATTCCAGAGAGTAATGCTCCAGAATGACCCTACTTCAGTGCTATTCCAGAGAGTACTTACCGTCCTCTAGCTATTCAGGGTTCCTCTAGTGGGTATTCATGCCATCAGGGTCATACTTCAGGTCAGCAGTCCACTGCTTCGAGGTATTGTTTTGAGTGTGAGGAGTTTGGCAACGTGAAGAGGTTTTATCCCAGACTTCGGTACAAGGCCGTGCAACAGGACAATCAGCCCATAATTACCGCAACAGCTACCGTACCGCCTGTCTTGCCGGGCAGAGGTGGAGGGCAGGTGGGTAGTGGTCATCCTAGAGGTGGAGGCCTGTTAGGCCGGCTAGATTCTATGCTTTCCCAGCCAGACCAGAGGAAGTCGCCTCCGATACAATGATGACAGGTACTATTTATGTCTGCCGTAGGGACGCCTCGGTATTATTTTATCCAAGGTCTACTTTCCTATGTTTCTTCTCTATTGGCTCCCTATATGGATGCATCTCGTGAGTCCTTGGGTGTTCCTTGATAAGTGTGTATTTTGACCAATTAATAGCTCCTTTTTACTTTGGTTTTAGTCCGAAAGTATTGATTTATGTTCCCAAAAACTATTGAAAGTGTGAAAATTGCAAGAATGTTGAAATTTTGGGCTCTTACGATTAAATCTGACTCAAAAAGGAGTGTTTCGATTCACAAGGCAAGAAGGGGCGCAGAACATAAGAAGTGCGGTCCGCAGAGGTATTTCTGCGGCCGCAGAAGAAAGTGCGGACTACAGAATTCCCTTTGGGGCTGCAGAACAAGTGAAGAAGCAGTAGAACAAGGTCTGCACTAACAAAGAATTCAAAGTTCAGAGAGTGTGCAAATGACCAAGACTTGAAGCCTTTCCTGTAGTGCGGACCGCACAAGAATTGTGTAGCCGCAGAAGATGCTTTACAGCCACAGATCAAATTGTGCGACTGCAGAATCCTAGTCCCTGCAAGATGAAGCAATCTGCGGACTGCACATGGAATTGGGCGACCGCGGAACCTCCCGAGAGCCATTTTTGTCAGCGAATTTTGGGCCACTATAAATAGACAAGAATCACATTTTTAGGTCAAGTTTTGAAGTTTTGAAATTTGAGGCATTTCTTTTTTAGTTAGGTGTTATTTGTGTTCTAACTTGATTTGAAGTATGCTACAGGGATGAGTTTGACTTACAAGAAAGGTGGACAAAAATATGGCTAAGTGTTCAAAAATTATGCGTACCGCACTTTATTTGAGTGGACCGCACATTTCTATGTGTCATAGCAGAAGAGCATTACGACTGTACATTTCTCTTTTGGACCACACATTTGAAATGTAAATATACTAACTCTCTTAAGTTTGATCTTGTCAGTGCGGAGGTCGATCTGCGACCGTACATGAAATTTGCGGCCGCACCTGAAAATGTGCAGAGCGCACTTTGGGTTCTGAGAATGTCCGCCCAGGTGATAGAGTGCGGCCCCACTCGCTTCTTTCTCCCTTCTCAAATAGTTGGTATAAATAGAATAATAGACCTCACTTTGCACTTTTCCCTCTCTGAATGAAACACTGTTGCTCTATTGATTTTCTTGGAGATTTTTACTGTCCTCACATACAACCACCTTAATTATCCACCCATTGCACTCACTCTATCTAGTATGCTTCAATTTCATGTTAAAAGTTTTGTGTTAGTTTAAATTTTAGATTTTTTATTCTTTTTAGGCCATCTGTTATTAGAGTTCAATTATGTGTCCATGTGGGGTAGATCTGAATTGGTAAAACTTAATACATGCTTTAATGGTGTTGGGTTAGTGCTTCATGTTTTACAATGTTGCCATGCCTAATGTGCGATAAATTGATAAACCTAAGTAGAAAAAAGTTGCCTGTTTGTAACTTTTGAAATCTACGGCCGCACTTGGACAATGGTTCGATCGAGAGGTCGAGGCGACACTTCAAAAGGAAAGGGTGAATCTTCCCGTGGTCGAGGTAGAGGTACCTTGCCCTTTGTCCAGCCTAAGACTATTAGAAAGAAAACCACAGCCGGCAGAGGGAGAGGTGCAGACCTCTCCGAGTCTAGTTCCTATGTCCCGTTTAGGGAGGTGTCAGAAGGAAACTTAGCCTCTGTTCATGAGGAGCAGAAAGCTACACAATCGAGGCCACAAGCCAGGTACCAGCTGAGGGATGTGTCTTCTTTATCTCACAGTATTATACATGAGATCCTGATGATGGTAGAGGGGAATATGGTACAGCTACAGGGTATGGAGATATCAAAGAAGAAGGAGGTCTGGGAGGATGATTTGTCATCTTGGCCGCCTTCACTAGTTTTCTTATGTGGTGGCCAGTGAGGTCGTTGACTCTTGAGTGCCAGTTCTTATTGAAAGATTTGGAGACAATCAACCCGGCAATATTGAGGCAGTTTAGAGCACGAAAGGGTTGGTTTGGTTCACTGAGAGAGTGGAGGATGCCAAAGAATACCTCGTCCAAAAGTTCTATACCAATGTTGCTCATATAAAGAAAGGGATGAAGGTGACCAAAGTGCACAACCTCAAGGTGAGGTTTGATCAGCATACACTAAATGCGTAGTTGGGCTTCGAGGATGTGAGCCAAAGGAGTATTTGGAGAAGTGTGCATTGAAGGAGGAAGTCCGACCTTGGCTGGCTAAAATCTTAGCACCACCAGGGCCTCCACCACCATGGATTACTGCTGGGGTTCCCATCCACCGGAGCACTTTTGTCTGCAGCAGATTGGACCCAAGCTAGATTCAGACTCATCTTCCTATTCCTCGAGTAGTGCTTGTGGCTTCCATCATGGCCGGGTACCCAATTAATGTGGGTGCCGTGATGTCGGCCAATATTTCATTGATAGCACGGCAGAATAGCTCGGCCTACCCTTATCCCAACACTATCACAGAGTACCTCACTATTGCAAAGGTACAGCCGAGAGATTTTGACACCAAGGTGAAGCCGAAGAAGCATTCGACCTGTATTCACTGATGGATGCTAGCAACCCAAAGAAGAAAGTCCAGCTTTCTACCACCACAGGCCACTATGACGAGCTAGCAGTGGTGGTTACTGAGACAACTGATCTTCCATCCACCGCTACTGAGCCTTCTTCCAGTGCCACTGTTATGCTTCTGTCATCATCCTCAGCTCCTACCACAGCCCTTAGGGCAGCTCTGAGGCCAGTTCCCATGCCCACAGCTCCATTATCTACGTTGCAAGTCTCCTAGACATTGGTGAGTCCCAAAAACTGGATGCAGACAGCTACTGCAAAGATGCCTGGCTTATCTAGTACTGTTGCAGCACAGTTCACTATACAGGCACCACAGGCCCTTTCTAACATTGATGAGACACTAAAGAGGTTTCTGGAGCACCAGAAGACAATCATGGACACCTTGGTATAGCACGGGTCGGTTATTGAGGAGCTGGAAAAGGAAGTGAAAAAGATGAGGAAGTCCGAGGCAAGCAAGAAATCAGTGGACAAGAAAGGAGTTGACTAGACTTGCCATCGACGGAGACCTACCTTTTGATATGCTGCTTGACCAGCACCAGTCCGCCCCAGATCCTTCAGCACCATGTGCACCGGTAGTACCAGCTGGCCAATCTGAGGAGCCAGACCTAGCTGCTGACACTGGCGAGGCAGTGCATATGATGTTCGCCACTCCCGCCACGCCTAGATATGATGATGATGAGATTCAGTTGGCTGAACTTGAGGGAGATGATGTTGCTGGGGACACTGAGATGTCCAAGGATCCTTAGGGAGTTTTCTTTCACCCTCTCTTCCTTCACTCTTATTTTGCTAAGCATTGGGGATAACGCTTACTTTTATTTCGGGAGTGGAGTTTATTTTATACATTGACACACTTTGAATACATTTGGTCTGTAATAATTTTATGATTCTCTTTCTTTTCTTTTTTGTATTTATATATCTTTAGTAGCTATTGTTCATTAGCTTATTTATTTTTCCACTTTAGTTTTTATTTTGTTGAGTAGCTTCTTTTTTTTTATGCTTTCACAGATAATAAGCCTTTGGTTTTCTTAACACCAAGGTTCTTTCCAAAGGTAGTTTTTCTATGAACCGGTTGACTCGTCCCGACGATGGATGGAGTGACAACCTTCTGAAGGGAATGAGTCCGTTTTTTGTGTTTAGGTAATAATAGTAGTAGTAATAGTAGTAGTAATGAACAAAAAGGCCTAATCAGGTCATTCTCGAAGAGTTAATCATACTTCATTTGGTACCAACACACTTAACTACGTGATTATGGTTAGAGACAAGGTTTTTGAAAGAAATAGCTCTAGTTAGTGGCTTTGTGACTCTTGAGTTAATTTTGGTGATAATTCAGTGGTTTATGGGACCATGGTGATCTTCAAAATTGAATGTCATTGTTGTAGGATCTCAACTCTATCCTCTTTTACAATCTAGTTGCGTGAGGGGTGAGATGAATTTTGCTAGTCCAAGTATCCATGCAGATGGTCTAGAACTTGCCCCGAATGTGTTTCAAGGTGATATCCTAAATTTTCTTGGTTTGAGAAGTGATTGTAGGCTTTCCCTTGCCTGTTTGAGCTTTCTATTGCAACCTAATGTCACTATCCCTAGTCAACCCCCTTTGAGCCTCTAGCCTTTTTCATTTGATAACAATGTTATATGCCTTTACCCGTTTTGTCGTGACCCTCTCTTGGCACCCGGACTTTCCTTAATACTCTTGTGAAATAAGTGGCTTAAAGCATAGGTTTGGGGGAGAGATGAGGAATTTGAAAAAGGTATTAAGGCATAAAAAGAGAAAAGAAATGACCTCTATGAAAAGAGAAGGCAAGAAAAGACCAAAAAGAAAAATGCAAAAAAGAGAATAAGTGGAAGGGTTTATGGATTCAAAAAGAGGTAATGATTCCTAACATGAGCATAAAAAGGGAGAAAAATAATGAAATGAACAAGAAAGAGTGATGTCAAGTCTATCTAGCCCTTAATGAAAAGGAAATGCCTCTAAGAATTGGTAATTGTGAGCCGAGAAATGAAAATGTGGAGTTCTTAAGGAAAGATATGACCACTTACCCATATGGTATCCTACCCTAATCGAAAAGCCTTCCTTACAACCTAAAAGAAGTCCTACTTGATTTTGAACAGAGTGAGCTTACATTAGTGGTGATCTACATGAGGGGTAAGCCTATGGTACTTGAAGTCGTACTTGTGACATTATCTTGTGAGAGAAGAGTGAACCTTTCATGAATCTTAATATTGAGTGCTAACTTTTAAGTGAGCTTGGCAAATGGAAGGTAGAGAAGGAATTGTTTGGAGTCCACCATGACCTGCATGATAGAACAAGAGTCCTTGATGAGCAAAGTCAATTCTTGAAGCTTAAATGTCATATTAGAACTATATATGCATGAATATTGACTTGTCACTTTGTTGATAATGCATGAGTAGTTTGGGTAATCATTGGTCCCAACTGAGTATGAAGGGCTCACCATTGACTTGCTGAAATGACATTTAACTTTGAGGAGGTGGGAACTAATTTATTTACTTGAGGACAAGCAAAGACTTAAGTTTGCGGGAGTTTGGAAGTGTAATTTAGTTATTTCATTTGCTATCATTAAGTGTATAACCCTAACACCCATATTAAACTCCCTGTGAAAATCAACCCCGATTCTTGTTGGGTACTATTCTTCCAATGACCGTTTCCACTCACTATTGAGTGCGGATTAGACGTGGATCATTCCTATATATGTGTCCATGCTAGTGGGTGATTCTGTTTTCGTGGATCAGGTCTACCAGACCTTTGTGGTGACTTTCTATGCTTATGAGACCAGAGCGAATCTTCTATTGCTCGATATGGTTAATTTTGAGGTTATCCTAGGCATGGACTAGTTGTCACTGTACCATGTCATTCTTGATTGTCATGCTAAGACTGTTATCTTGGTGATGCCTGAGTTGCCCAGATTAGAGTGGAGGGTTTCGTCTGTTGGTACTTCCAATCGGGTTACTTCTATTTTGAAGGCTTGACATATGATCGAGAAGGGTTGTTTGGCCTATTTGTCCTTTGTTCGGGATACTACTGCAGAGACTCCTACGTTATATTCAGTGCCGGTGGTACGAGAGTTTTCTGATGTATTTCCTACTGATCTACCGGGTATGCCGTCAGATTGGGATATCGATTTTGGCATTGATTGGTGCCAGGCACCCAGCCTATTTCTGCTTTGCCTTATCGCATGGCTCCAAAGGAGCTGAGGGAGTTAAAGAAGTAGCTTCAAACACTGCTTGAGAAGGGGTTCATCAGACCCAGTGTGTCGCGTTGGGGCCCATCGGTGTTATTTGTGAAGAAAAAGGATGGGAGTACGCAGATGTGCATTGATTACCGTTAGTTGAACAAAGTCACCATCTCGAATAAGTACCCGTAGACGCGCATGACTTGTTTGACCAGTTACAGGGTGCTAAGGTGTTCTCAAAAATCCACTAGCGATCTTAGCTAAATATTCGTGCTTCAGATGTTTCGAATACGACTTTCCGGACTAGGTATCGACACTATGAGTTTTTAATGATGTCCTGAGGCTTGACTAATGCCCCTGCAGCATATATGGATTTGATGAATCGGGTGTTCAGGTCGTATCTTGACTCATTTATCATTGTCTTCATTACTGACATATTGATCTAATCGCGTAGTATGGAGGAGTACGAGCAGCATTTGAGGTTAGTGCTTCAGACCTTGCGGGAACAAAAGCTATACGCTACGTTCTCCATGTGGGAGTTCTGGCTATATTCCGTGGTTTTCTTGGGGCATGTTGTATCAGTTGAGGGTATTAAGGTGGATCCCAGGAAGATTGAGATAACCCAATGTTGGCATCATCCTACAACAACGATCGAGATTAGGAGTTTATTGGGGTTAGCAGGTTATTATCGTCAGTTTGTGTAGGGCTTCTCGTCTATTGCAGCACCTTTGACTAGATTGACCCCAGAAGGGTGCTCCATTCAGATGGTCCGAGGATTGCGAGGCAAGCTTTCAGAAGCTCAAGATCGCTTTGACTATAACACCTGTGTTAGTGTTGCCCTCCGATTTAGTGATGTATACTGTGTATTGCGACGCTTCACGTGTTGGACTGGGTTGTGTATTGATGTAAGGGGCGAGTTATTTTATATGCTTCACCACATCTGAAGCCCCACGAGAGAAATCACCCTGTATATGATTTGGAGCTGGACTCGATAGTTCAGGCTCTCAAGATCTGGAAGCATTATCATTATGGGGTTTCCTGTGAGGTTTAAACCGATCACCGTAATTTGTAGCATTTAATTAAGCAATGGGATCTTAATTTGAGACAGTGCATGTGGCATGAGTTACTGATGGATCATGATATCACTATCCTTTATCATCGGGACAAGGCCAATGTGGTTACGGATGCCATGAGCAGAAAGGCTGAGAGTATGGGTAGTTTCGCATTCATTTCAGCAGAGGAGAGGCTATTGTCTTTGGACATTTAGTCCTTAGCTAACAGACTTGTGAGGTTGGATATGCAAAGTCCAGCTGAGTTCTTGCATGTGTTGTGGCTCAGTTTTCTTTATTCGAGCGGATCAAGGCTCGCCAATATGACGATCTGCACTTGCTGGTCCTTAGGGAGATGGTGCTACAAGGTGATGCCAAGGAGATTACTATTGGTGATGATGGTGTTCTGTGACTCCTGGGTCACTTATGTTTTCCTAATGTTGATGGTCTGAGAGAGATGATTCTAGAAGAGGCGCATAGTTTGCGGTATTCTATTCATCTAGGTGCCACAAATATTTATCGTGACCTAAGCCAGCATTACTAGTGGCGGCGGATGAAGAAGGACATAGATGAATATGTGGCGAGATGTCTAAATTACAAGCAGGCCAAGTATGAGCACCAGAGGCCAGGTGGCCTACTTCATCAGATGGTTATACAAGAGCGAAAGTGGGAGCGCATCACAATGGATTTCGTAGTTGGGTTACTATGGACATTGAAGAAGTTCGATGTTTCTTGGGTCATTGTCAACAGATTAACCAAGTCTGCACACTTTATTCCAGTGGTGATTACGTACTTTTCAGAAAGGTTGGCCCAGATTTATATTCAGGAGATTGTCCGGCTGCATGGTGTGCTTATTTCCATCATTTTAGGTAGAGGCCCTCAATTCACTTTGTAATTTTGGGGAGTAGTCCTCTTGAAGGTCTCGCTGGTGAAAGGTATCATGAGGTTTGGAAAGAAGGGCAAGTTGAGTCCAAGGTTTATTGGCCTATTTGAGGTGTTGAAGCGAGTTAAGGAGGCTGCTTATGAGCTTTCTTTGCCTCCCCGTCTATCAGTAGTTCATATCACGTGTCTATGCTCTGAAAAGTACCAGTCCGATAGGTCACATGAATTAGATTACGACACAGTTCAGCGGGATGAGAGATTGGGCTACGAGGAGGAGCCAGTTGCCATTGTTGACATACAGGTCCGCTAGTTGAGGTCTAAGAATATTTCTGTGGTGAAGGTCCAGTGGAGGGTTCAACCATTCGAGGTGACTTGGGAGGCTGTGGAGGACATGCGGAGTAGATATCCACACTTATTCAGCACTCCAGGTATGATTCTAGACCCCTTCGAGTACGAACATTTGTTTAAGAGGTGGAAAATGTAACGACCCGACCGGTCGTTTTGCTTTATAGATCCTCGTTTTCCTATTTAAGACTTTCCGTACGTGATTTTACTATTTTATGGCTTGCAGGGATGGTTGGTTTGGCTTTGGAAGGGTTTGGGTTGAATTCGGAACACTTAGTTCCATAATAGTGGCCTAAGGTGGCCAAATTTGACTTGAGACAACACTTTCAGTAAACGACCTTGGAATCGAGATTTGAAGGTTCCAACATGTTTGTATGATTATTTTGGACTTAAGCGTATGTTCGGATTAAGTTTCAGGCGGGCCGAGAACATTTCGATGCTTATTGTTGAAAGTTGACATTTTGAAGGTTTTAGAATTTTCTAAGTTTGACTTGAAGTGGATTTTGGTGTTATCGATGTCCATTTTGGATTCCGAATCTTGGAATAGGTTCGTATTGTGATTTATGATTTGTGCGTAAAATTTGGCGTCATCTCGAGTTGTCTAAGTATGTTTTGACGCATTCAGAGTTGGTTGAGATGAGTTTGAAGCTTAGAAATTGATTAATGAGGTTTTGAGGTGTGATTCTTGATTCCAATGTCCTTTATGTGTTTTGAGGCTTCTAGTAAGACCACATTATGTTTATGGACTTATTGGTGCATTTGGACAGGGTCTCGGGTGGCTCGGGTGTGTTTCAGTCCACCCGGAGCATGTTTGAACTTAGCTGAAAACTGTTAGTGTGCTTCGCGATCGCGAAGATAGTCCTGTGATCACAAATAAGGGAATTGGAGGGGTAGTTGATTGCTATTCGTGAACATGAAGAAGGGTCCGCAATTGCGAGGGTGGGCCTAGCAGTTCTTCGTGAACATGGAGGCCAACCGCGATCTCAAAGAGGAAATAGAGGATCTGGGCAGGGAGGAAGCAACCTGGGGATTGCGAACGTGGAAGGATGGGCAGTGATGCATCGCGAACGCGACCACCAGGACGCGAATGCAAAGAGGATTTTTGGCAGTGGCAGAATTTGGCCTCCGCGATCGCGAGGCATTTTTCGCGGTCGAAGAGAAGGAATCACTAGGAAGACTTAAATTTATTACGGAAAGGAATCACTAGGAATACTTGAATTTATTACGGGACATTTTCTTTCATTTTTCACTTGGTCTTGGACAAATTTGAGAGCATTTTGTGGGGGATTTTCGTCAACATTAAGAGGTAAGTGATCCCTATCAATTCTTGAGTTACATACATCAATTATGGGTAGATTTAACATGAAATTAAGGAATAATTTATGGGATTTTGTTGGAACCTGGGGTTTGGTAAAAATGAGATTTGACCAAGAAATTGATTATGGAATTGGAAATAATTATATATTTGAGTTCGTGAGGTCATGGATAACGTTTATCTTTGAAAATTTTCGGAATTCGGGCACGTGGACCCCGGAGTAATTTTTATGGGCTTTCCAGATTTGGTTGGGAAATTACTTTACTAGCTAAATCATGATCTTTAGAGCATATAATTATTAGTTTATATGACTTTTGATTAGTTCCGGAGTTCTCGGTGTCGTTTGAGGAGTTCTAGTGAGGTTAAAGAGCCGGATTGAGGACTTGAAAGCGAGGTAAGTCTCTTGCATTTATAAGAGAGAATTTATCCCCTTAGGTGTATTAATTATTGTGTGCTGCTTGTTGTGGGGAGCTACGTACGCACAAGGTGACGAGAGTCCATACATAGCTATATTTTTTTCGTCTTCTTGAACTGAGGGTCTATCGAAAACAGCATCTCTACCTCCTCGGGGTAGGGGTAAGGTCTGCATACACACTACCCTCCCCAGACCCCACTAGTAGAATTTCATTGGATCGTGTTTTGTTGTTGTCCAGGTAGACTTAGATTCACATCATGCCTTAGTTGTGCTATTTGTATCTATCTTGTGTATTGATTTTCTTGATTATGACTGAGATTGAGGATTAGAATAAAGATACTGATTTAGCCTCTTACTTTAGAAAAAATTGGAAAATATTTGATGAACTATGGATCTGTGTCTTCTCGATCGTATGTACTTTCACGGGCGAAGTAAATTTCTCTACTCTTATAGGATCGGGCTGTTCGCTTCAACATTATATTAAGTTACTCTTATGGGATCAGGTCGTTCGCCTCGGCAGTATGGTAACACTATTCTAATGAGATCAGGCCATTCTTCTTGGTAGTGTATTAATTTACTCTTATGGGATCGGGTTGTTTGCCTTGGCAGTATGGTAACACTATTCATATGCGATGGACTGTTCACCTCGGCAGTACTGAGTATCACTATTCCTAGGGGATCGGGTCGTTCACCTAGGCAGATTCATGCATAATACTTGAGACTAAATTTGGTTTGGTAATAGTTGAGTTAGCGCCTTCAAGGCCGATTATGACATGTTTAGTGATTTGATATAGATTTATGCGGGGAATTACTATAAATGTTTTTATCTATTTTGTTGCTACTTGTTGTACATCCTCTATGTCTACTTTATGTATTTCTATTACTGTTTGACCACTAGGAAGTGTCAAGTCGACCCTTCGTAACTACTTTTTTGAGGTTAGACTAGATACTTATTGGGTACGTGTTGTTTTATGTACTCACGCTATACTTTTGCACTGAATGAGCAGGTACTGAGACAGGTACTACCAGTGGTCACACGGGCGCGTAGCCGCACTTCTATAGAGATTTAGTGGTGAGCTGCTTGCCTTGCTTTGATCTACAGCATCGGAGTTTCCCTCTACCTTGTTTACTGTTTCTATCTATTATACTTGAGACAATATTTGTATTAATTTTGTATATTCTCTAGATTGCTAATGCACTTGTGACACCGGGTTTTGAGGACTACAAGTGCTTATGCATCGTTGTACTTATTATTACTATTATTGTGGTTTATGTACTATTCACACTTGATATTTTTGAGAAAGAAACGTGTACTGTTGCATGAGATTTTACTTTTATTCGGTGTATTTAAGGAAACTTTTGTTTTCAAAAGTTAAAAGGGAATTGTTAAATTGGAGATTTATGTATGGGCTTGCCTTACGGTGGCGTTAGGCACCATCGCGACCTATTATATGTTGTGGGTTGTGACAATTCTCCTTCACTCTAATTTCGAAAAGTCCAACTATTCTTACATGGTTTTCTTTGAGGAACTATTTTAGTTCTTTCTGCTTGTATCTCTAATATATCCCTCTTATATTCCAGATTATCCAAGTTATTGAGCATGGTTTAGCCCCTCTCCTGTATCAGGGGTTTTCTAGCTTTGTCCTCTATGTCCTCCTTCATGTAGCATTTGAAATACATTCTTTGTTAAAACAGCTACATCTATGTTTGGTGAAATTATGCTACTTGTTTGTTGTTCTGATCTTGTATTCCCATTTGATGTAGGCTTGTCAATTTGCTTATGAAGTTGTAGGGTTCCATTTTGTTTAACCTGCACCCCTTCTCCTCCTATGGTCTCTTTTCTTTCCCTCCTAGTTTTTGTTCATTTTAGCCTATTACAGGGTATTGTATTAGTTGGCCAGTTGGCCTCCATGTGAGAATTAATCTTGGCCTCCTTCTCCTTTGTGGTTGGGTTGCCTTCTCCTCATGCGGTGCTTTGGCACAACCATGCCCTATTTTTAAGCATTTGGCACAGAAATCTAATTTCCACTCGAACTCAACAACCTGCTGAAATTGTCTACCAGAGGGGTCATTCATAGTTCACTAGGCAGATCCTTTGTGACATTAACTTCAATGAGAATTCTAGTATAAGAGACTCTAGTCTGCTTGGTGGTGCATCCATCAACAAATAAGGGATTGCCTAGTGTGCTTGCCATCCTTTAGTGAGTTAGTTCACTAAAAATTCATAAGAAGTTTGGGGAATTTGACCCACAAGGGAATTTTTGTCTGAAAGTCAGGTCTAAAATAAAAATAAGGAGTCCATTGTCTGATAATAATTGGTTTGCTGCTTATAGTATATGGGCCTCCATGTAACTTTCATGCAAATCTTTAATACTCTGAAATCTGCCAATGTAGTAACCTTCTTCATGTAGATAGATTCCAGGTCAGCCACATCATTCCAATATTGGGCTACATAACTACTCATATAGCTATTGCCCGGTGTCTCCCCAATTACATAAACAATGAGTGATTTTCTCTATTTTTCATTTTCAATCTCAACCTCTATTTTATCTAGGTTAACCACAAATTGGCCATTAACAATTTCAGATGCAATATAAGATAGGTTCATACCATGTTCAGCTGATCGATTCCCACAAATAGAGTTGTCTATGGAGCTTGAGGCAGGGCTTCCATCGCCGGAGTTGGTGGGTTAGCTTTCTGCTTACCTTTATAATGTAAAATCACTGGATTATCCTGTGGTTCCTCACTTGGAAATGTTGACCTAGCTTTTTCATTTAGTTGAACAATACTCTTAGCTGAACTTGCAAATTCACGCGCTTGATTTGGACTCAGAATAAGCTTCTTCGATACCATTGTACTTGTATTCTGCGACCCAAATCGAGTGACCTATAGCTTGTTTGGCCAAGCTTCTCCAAAAGCCAAAAGTGCTTTTTTTCCAAAAGCACTTTTTTTTAACTTAAGGTGTTTGGCCAATTTTTTTTGGAGAAAAAAAGCTCTTTTGGGAAAAAGCATAAGCATTTTCTGAGAAGCAGAAAAAAGTAGCTTCTTCCCAAAAGCAGAAGCAGAAGCAGTTTTGACTTTTCTTCTTACCAAAAATACCCTTAACAAAATATAGTATATACTAAAACAACCGTTAAACCTAATACTTAGGATTTTAATGTATAAGTACTTCTTCTTATTGTCGGTTAGCTTTCTAATATATAGTGACTTTGGGGGTGAATGCTTTTATATTTATTGAATGATATTTAATATATTTAAATAATATTAAAATAATTAAGGTATTTTTTAATATTATTTTCATATTTTACTTAAATAAAATGAAAAGATTTAGTTATTGCATGTAATAACAAATTTTTAAGATTATTTATTTACTTATAATATTAACTGTTAAGTAAATCTATGCATGTCTTTATTCGTAACTTGATACTTAAAAGCAGTTTTTGAAAAGTTTGGCCAAACACAAATTATTACTCAAAAGTTCTTTTAAGAGTGATTAGCCAAACACAAACTGTTTTTCTTCAAAAGTACTTTTGTCACGACCCAAACGGATGGCCATGACTAGCACCCGACCATACTTGCCGAGCACCAACGTACATTTTATCTAACCTTCTTTATTATCTTTTAGGGCTGACGAGATCAATATAAATGATAGACATGGATCATGGACAACCAACAATAAAATATGATGGCATGAACATACATAACATGGGATGACCAGACAATCAAGAAACTATATATAAGGTACGAGCTACCACGCTACCATGAAAGACTATACAACAAAAACAATACCAAACTATACATGAGTCGACACCTGTGTATGAGCCTCTAAAGGAACATAAGTACTACAACATAGCCGGAACAGGGTCCCGACATACCCATAATGTCTATAAAAAAAATGCATACCCAGACCACGACAAGTTCGGAGAAGGGATCTCGCCACTCACCGCTGAACTGGACAACCTACTGTGGTGGGGGAGCTACACCTGCCGGTCTATCAGGACCTGCAGCACGACATGCAGCGTCTACAAATAAAAGGACGTCAGTACGAATAAAGTACTGAGTATGTAAGGCAGGGAACCATAAGTACGAACAGTAATGTAAACAGGGATAGAGAATATATAACCTGTAACATCTGGGTACCTCTGAGGGCTACTGACCTGAAATGCATGATACATATGTATATATACATAAACTTTTAAAACATACGCCTCTGTGGGCATCATCATCATCATATCAT
>MCJB01044465.1:0-18537 GCA_002018475.1 Nicotiana obtusifolia | reverse complement strand
CCCTTATTCCTCCAAAACTCCACAAAATAGTAGTAAAACACGCAGCCCAACAGCAACACAAAACAGTCCACAAAAAAGTCTGCTACAAGTGAATAACTCGAACTCACGGCTTCCGATCACCGTCCCGTGAGTTCTTACATGTATAGAACGAATTACCATGAATTCACAGGAGAAAAAATGTATGAAAGATATCAGTAAACTTACCTTACTTGTTGGATAACTCATCCCTTTCCTTGGTTCTTCAAACTCTAGGTTTCACCCCCAATTAGAACTTGAAAGAGAGGGAAAATCGATTAGGGTTTGTGTGGGATTTTTGGGGAGGGGTTGCAGGGGTTCAATTTGGTTTTGAAGGTCTGAAATAAGGGTGAAATAACTGAGTTTATAATCCCTTAAAAGTCCTCTCTTGGCCAACTTTGGGACTTTTAATTTTGTCCTCTAATTTTGGCAAGTAGGTGATGCACCTACTTGTCACCTACCAATCTGCGCAGGTCTGCGGAAATACAATTATCTCTATACTCTGAGATCGTATTGACAAACGGTTTAATGCATTGGAAACTAGAATCATAGATATTTAATTTGGTAGGTAGATCACCTTGTAATTCCTTGTAAATTGGGAGAAAACTTAGAAACATTTGACCTAATGTTTAAGTAAAATTATGAACCTAAGTTGCGACAACTTTTGTCGACTTTTGTTTCATAACTCGTTTGACTTCAAGACTTATGATGCGGATATTATATGATTCAAATACCTTAAAAAAATACATCTTGAGTGTATTAAGAACCTCTAGGTTTACCCGAAAATATGAGTTCCAACATCCTTGATTCGTTTAACTTCTAATACTTGTTAATCACCCTTGTACACCCTTATATCACTTGAGACCAATAGGATTAACTTCATATCATCTCAAAGATAATTACTTCTTGGATTTATGTTAAATAACATATGGCATGAACTAACACGTGTGGATATGGGTTGTAACACCCTCCCCCCTAGGAACATTCGTCCTCGAATGTAAGGGTTTATGGGGAGTTTAAATCATCGTGGATACCGGCCGAGTTTCTCTCATAAATAGAGGACGAACTTGCGAGCAGTTAACTCAACATATGGCCTTACAAGAGTATACAAATTTATGGACATGTACATTATCTGCATATCACCATTTTGTATTAAGGAAGAGTATTCTCAAGCTATTGCTTACCTCATAGAGCTGTTCCACCTTCTAATGCATCCTGTGTTCCCCTAGCATCCTCGTTATCTTTATTCTGGAACAGGTAAGGGTATTTAGACTTCATCTCCTCTTCTGTTTCCCATGTCATTTCTTCCATATTCTTGTTCCTCCACAATACTTTGACAGAAGCTACATCTTTTGTTCTCAGCTTGCGGACTTGTCGATCTAATATAGCCACTGGCACTTCTTTATATGATAGATCCTCTGTAACTTGTACATCTTTGATTGGGACGACTCGAGAAGGGTCTCCAATACATTTCCTCAACATAGATACATGGAATACCGGATGGACAAATTTCAATTCGGATGGCAATTCTAACTCATAAGCAACATGTCCAATTCGTCGAAGAATTTTATACCGACCGATATACCTTGGACTCAGCTTACCTTTCTTCCCAAAATGCATAACACCCTTCATTGGTGAGATCCTCAGTAAAACCCAATCACCAACCTCAAACTCCAGATCACGACGTCGGACATCGGAATAAGACTTTTGCCTGCTTTATACCGTCCTCAATCGTTCCTGTATCACCTTCACCTTCTCAATGGCTTGGTGAATCAAATCTGGCCCATATAATTCTGTTTCATCGACTTCGAACCATCCAATTGGTGATCTACATCTCCTCCCGTATAGTGCCTTGTATGGGGCCATTTTAATACTGGAATGGTAGCTATTATTGTAGGCGAATTCTATGAGTGGAAGATGGTCATCCCAATTTCCCTTAAAATCTAGAACACATGTTCGTAGCATATCTTCCAGTGTCTGAATGGTACGTTCAGCTTGTCCGTCAGTCTGCGGATGAAATGCAGTGCTGAGATTCACTTGTGTGCCTAAACCCTTCTTAAAAGACCTCCAAAAGTTAGCCGTAAACTGAGCTCCTCGGTCTAATATAATAGATACCGGCACACCATGAAGCCTAACAATCTCCTTGATATACAACTTCGCATAATCTTCAGCCGTGTAAGTTGTTTTAACTGGTAGAAAATGGGCACATTTTGTAAGTCGATCAATTATCACCCAGATGGAGTCAAACTTATGAATAAGAGCGAGGTAATCCAATAATGAAGGCCATATTAATCACCTCCCATTTCCAGGTCGGAATCTCTATATTCTGAAGCAATCCACCGGGTTTCTGATGTTCTATCTTTACTTGTTGACAATTGGGACACTGGGCTACAAATTCTGCAATAGACTTCTTCATGCTATCCCACCAATACTGCTCTTTGACATCATGATACATCTTTGTCGAGCCGGGATGGATGGAATATCGGGATTGATGAATCTCATTCATAATCTTCTCTTGCAACCCTGCCACATTAGGCACACATAATCGGCCCTGGTATCTCAATGCCCCATCTCCTCTAATCTTAAAAGCCGTAATTTTACACTGTTGAATGCTCTCTCTCAATCGTACTAAGATAGGACCTTCATATTGCCGTGCTTTTACCTCGGCTACCAAAGATGATTCTGATGTATTATGTACAGTAACACCTCCGTCATTAGAGTCTAATAATCCGATTCTCATATTGGCTAGCTGATGAAGCTCTTTAGTCAACCCCCATCTACCTGCTTCAATGTGTACTAAGCTTCCCATTGACTTACGGCTGAGAGCGTCTGCCACTATATTGGCTTTACCGGGATGATACAATATCTCGATGTCGTAGTCTTTCAGTAATTCGAGCCACCTACGCTGCCTCAAGTTCAACTCCTTCTGATTGAAAATATATTGTAAACTCTTATGATCTGTGTAGATATCAACATGGACGCCGTATAAGTAGTGCCGCCATATCTTCAAAGCATATATTACTGCAGCCAATTCCAAATCATGGGTTGGATAATTCTTTTCATGCTTCTTCAATTGTCTTGATGCATAAGCAATCACCTTCCCACGCTGCATCAATATGCACCCCAAACGTATACCTGAGGCATCACAATATACCACATAACCTTCTGTTCCTTCGGGAAGAGTGAGCACTGGGGCGGATGTCAATCGATTCTTCAGCTCCAGAAAACTATGTTCACAAGTGTCAGACCATTGGAACTTGGTAGCTTTCTATGTTAACTTAGTCAATGGTGCTGATATAGAGGAAAACCCTTCTACAAACCGCCTATAATATCCTGCTAGCCCCAGGAAGCTGCGGACTTCTGATGGTGTTGTAGGTCTCGGCCAATTCTTTACTGCATCGATCTTTTGAGTGTCGACACGAATACCCTCGTCAGATATCACATGGCCAAGGAATGTTACTGGGTTCAGCCAGAAGTCACATTTGGAGAGCTTAGCATATAACTTATGATCCTGAAGCGTCTGTAATACTATCTGCAAGTGGCCTGCATGTTCCGCCTCCGAACGGCAATACACCAGAATGTCATCAATGAATACAATCACGAACATATCAAGATAGGGCCTGAATACAGTATTCATGAGATCCATAAAAGCTGCTGGGGTATTTGTTAGCCCGAACGACATCACCAAGAACTCAAAATGCCCATATCTTGTCCGGAAGGCTGTCTTTGGAATATCCTTCTCCTTAACCCTCACCTGATGATACCCTGAACGTAAGTCAATCTTGGAGAAATACTTGGCACCCTGGAGTTGGTCAAAAAGGTCGTCAATTCTTGGAAGTGGATACTTGTTCTTTATAGTAAACTTATTCAGTTGTCGATAGTCGATACACATCCGTAACGACCCATCTTTCTTCCGCACGAATAGGATTGGCGCACCCCAAGGTGAAGTGCTAGGCCTAATGAAGCCCTTATCCAACAAGTCTTTCAACTGCGCCTTCAACTCTCGCAACTCTGCCGGGGCCATTCTGTATGGAGGGATAGAGATTGGTTGACTGTCAGGAAACACATCAATGCTAAACTCAATCTCCCTTTCAGGAGGAAGGCTTGGGAGTTCTTCTGGGAAAACATCTGGAAATTCATTGACCACAGGGATTGATTGTAGAGTAGGCGGCTTCGCCTTCGCATCCCTAACGCGAACAAGATGATAAATATAACCTTTTGAGATCATTTTCCTTGCCTTAAGATAGGAAATAAACCTACCTTTCGGTGTAGCAATGTTCCCCTTCCATTCAATGATGGGTTCACCAGGAAATTGAAACCTAACCATCTTCGTATGACAGTCAACATTTGCATAGCATGAGGCCAACCAGTCCATTCCCATTATCACATCGAAATCAACCATTTCTAACTCAAATAAATTTGCCGAGGTTTGACGACTACAAATCGTCACAGTGCAACCTCTATATACCCTTCTAGCAGTCACAGAATCTCCTATTAGAGTAGATACCGCAAGGGGTTTACTTATCAATTCAGGTTCAATGCCAAACTTATTAGCCACAAAGGGTGTAACATATGATAATGTAGATCCCGGATCAATCAGCACATATACATCATAAGAAAACACAGACAATATACCTGTAACAACATCTGGAGACGACTCGAGATCCTGTCGACCTACTAGAGCATAGGTTCAATTTTGAGCACCACTCGAACTCGGCCTTGCACCTCTACCTCTACCACGACCTGTCGATTGCTGAAAACCCCATGCTGGAGGTCGAACTGATGAGGAAGAACCAGACACAGATCCAGTCGGCTGAACCATACCATCACCTCCCGCATCATATGGCCAGGCTGTCCATAAGAATAACATGCATCAGAACCTCGACGGCACAGTCCAAAGTGGGCCTTTCCGCACTGATCACAACGTGGTGTTGGGGGTCTCGTTTGACTAGTATCCTAGTGATGTTGCGAGCCTGATGCCCGCGAACTCTGACTTGGACCAGAATAGGTAAATCGATCATATTGAGGTCTCTGAAACTGTGGAGGAGCACCAGCTACAGGTGGCGCCGAACTCCTCGAAGACTGGGGCTTGACACTACCTCTGAAGTCATCAGAATACCTTGCAAATCTCGCCCTCTTATGCTGGCCCCTATCCTGCTCCCTATCTTCCCTCTGCTGGCGCTTACGATCCTCTAGGGTCTAGGCATAAGCCTGAATACGGGAAATATCCATGCCCTCTACTAAGGAGGCTGTCATGCACTTATTTATCAGATGTGGTCCCAACCCGTTCACGAACAAATGAACCCTATCACTCATCTCGGCCCCCATATGGGGAGCATACCTTGCTAAAGAATCAAACTGCATACTGTACTCTCGCAAACTCATATTACCTTGTCTAAGGTTCAAGAACTTATTAGCTCTAGCTCGTCGTATCTCAACTGGCAAGTAGTGACGAAGAAAGGCCTCAGAAAATTCCTTCCACACAGCTGGAGGAGCGTTCGAACCCCTTGATCTCTCCCAACTATCATACCAGAGAACCGCTAAATCCCGTAGCCGATAAGAAGCCAACTCTACTGCCTCTGTATCACTAACATGCATAACCCGCAATGTACGATGAACCTGGTCAATAAAAGTCCGCGGGTCCTCCTTGGGGTCTGATCCAGTAAACACTGGAGGGTCTAAATTAATAAAATCACGAACTCTCGTACTAACTGGTTTATCAGCAGCACCTGTATTCTGCCTCTGAGCCTGAGCAGCTACCAAGCTAGTCAATAACTGCAAAGCACTCCGCATATCCTGGTCTGTAGTGCCGGACGGAGGAACTGGAGGTGCTGGGTGCCTCCTAATATCCTCTGGAGGAGACGGAGTAGATGAGGTATGAGATGGCATCTCGCTCTGAGCCTCACTTTGCCTGCTCTGGCTTGGGGCACCTGACTGGTACCCTCTCCCGCAGCTGTATCAATCCGTCTACTAATTGTTTGCTTCCTAGTCGAAGGCATCGCCGAAAGAAAACAAGGTGAATATTAGAGACGAACACCTACGACACAACTCTACGCACGATCTAGATTTAGGAAGAAGGTAACAACCCTAGATGTCATGTAGCCTCCTGATTATAAATGTGGCGCGCTACACATCCATAATCAAGACTATACTAGACACGGCTCATAGACAATCCCTAGGATAGACTGGCTCTGATACCAAGTTTGTCACGACCCAAACTGGAGGGCCATTACTAGCACCCGACCATACTTGCCGAGCAACAACGTACATTTTATCTAACCTTCTTTATTATCTTTTAGGGCTGACGAGATCAATATAAATGGTAGACATGGATCATGGACAACCAACAATAAAATATGATGGCATGAACATACACAGAATGGGATGACCAGACAATCAAGATACTATATATAAGGTACGAGTTACCACGCTACCATGAAAGACTATACAACAAAAACAGCCAACAAGGCATACCAAGCTATACATGAGTCGACACCTGTCTATGAGTCTCTAAAGGAACATAAGTACTGCAACATAGCCGGAACAGGGTCCCGACATACCCATAATATCTATTACAAAAATGCATACCCAGACCACGACAAGTCTGGAGAAGGGATCTCACCAATCACCGCTGAACTGGACAGCCTACTGCGGTAGGGGAGCTGCACCTGCCTGTCTATCAGGACCTGCAGCACGACATGCAGCGTCCACAAATAAAAGGAAGTCAGTACGAACAAAGTACTGAGTATGTAAGGCAGGGAACCATAAGTACGAACAGTAATGTAAGTAGGGATAGAGAATATACAACCTGTAACATTTGGGTACCTCTGAGGGCTACTAACATGAAATGCATGATACATATGTATATATACATAAACTTTTAAAACATACACCTATGTGGGCATCATCATCATCATATTATACTCGACCGTAATAGGCTCGGTAAAAACGTACCCGGCCATCATAAGGCTCGGTAGAATCGTACCCGGCCACGTGGAGCTCGGTAAAACCCAACTGATCGGTGGTTGCACAATAGGTGCCGTACCCGGCCGACTATAGTGTGGCTCGGTAGAGTAAAATAGATACATATATATAATGCATGCTCGACTCATGAAAATACGTTCTAAGCTTTTTGGAGTGACGTAAGGTTGGTATCCTCTGTACACGTTATTAGGACTAACTCTTCACCATGAATCTTCTAAGAATCAGGAAGTACCAACAACATTGATAACATAAGAACAAGAGAAGCAACATCAACGTCAATCGTTTCATAAGAGGGGAAACAATGTAAGTATTGCTAGCTTCTAGGAGTAGAGTTTCTTTGGAAGCTCGTTCATTACATTATGCACCATTGAAGTCGTGCAAAAGAAGGAAAGGGATAGCCTTACATACCTTGTATATATTGCCCCAATCTCAAGCTATGCAACTGTCACAACTCCTTAGTCTACAATAAGAGAAACGATACTATCGTTATCATTTAAGCGTCATAACTGTTATGTATCGACCACAACCTATTTTACAATGAAACGGACAGCACCTTCCCTATATATATGACTTCACACAATTCAAAAAATCACCAAACAGCCCAAACAACATCAATAATAATCATATTGAGCCTCCCAAAATAGTCCATGCACAAGCTAATCACTTCAAACATACTATGGCCACCGTAGTCGTGTCAAACGACCCGGAAACGTTACGAAGAACAATCAGCCCACAACCCTAAATCTATATGGTGTTTCTCCACATCCTTCTTCCTCCAAAACTCCACAAAACAGTAGTAAAACACTCAGCCCAACAGCAACACAAAACAGTCCACAAAATAGTCCGCTACAAGTGAATAACTCGAACTCACAGCTTCCGATCACCGTCCCGTGAGTTCTTACATGTATAGAACGAATTACCACGAAGTCACAGGAGAAAAAATGTATGAAAGAGAGCAGTAAACTTACCTTACTTGTTGGATAACTCAGCCCTTTCCTTGGTTCTTCAAACTCTAGGTTTCACCCCCAATTAGAACTTGAAAGAGAGGGAAAATCGATAGGGTTTGTGTGGGATTTTTGGGAGGGGTTGCAGGGGTTCAATTTGGTTTTGAAGGTCTAAAATAAGGCTGAAATAACTGAGTTTATAATCCCTTAAAAGTCCTCTCTTGGCCTACTTTGGGACTTTTAATTTTGTCCTCTAATTTTGGCAAGTAGGTGATGCACCTACTTGTCACCTACCAATCTGTGCAGGTCTGCGGAAATAAAATTATCCCTATACTCCGAGATCGTATTAACAAACGGTTTAATGCGTTGGAAACTAGACTCATAGATCTTTAATTTGGTAGGTAGATCACCCTGTAATTCCTTGTAAATTGGGAGAAAAGCTTAGAAACATTTGACCTAATGTTTAAGTAAAATTCTGAACCTAAGTTGCGACAACTTTTGTCGACTTTTGTTTCATAACTCGTTTGACTTCAAGAATTATGATATAGATATTATATGATTCAAATACCTTAAAAAAAGACCTCTTGAATGTATTAAGCACCTCTAGGTTTACCCAAAAATATGAGTTACAACATCCTTGATTCGTTTAACTCCTAATACTTGTTAATCACCCTTGTACAACCTTATATCACTTAAGACCAATAGGATTAACTTCTTATAATCTCAAAGATAATTACTTCTTGGATTTATGTTAAATAACATATGGCATGAACTAACACGTGTAGATATGAGTTGTAACAAATGTCCTTGATTTTCTAGCATCCAGTATGGAATGCCTAGAGTGTCACCCATGTTTGGAGGCTTTATTGATGTTACTATGTGTTCTACCACTTCATGTGGCAAAGCCTCTGACAGTTGTTGCAAATTCTAGTTGTCATTTTGCAGGACGTCATTCACATTATGAATTGTTTCATCAATTGGGAAGTTTGCTGGTACAATGAAGTAAAGTGCTCCCAATCCAGTCCAGTTGTCGTACCAGAAAAGTGAGGATCCCATTTTTGTGTGCCAGCTGATTTGATGTTCTATGATCTCTCTACATTCTAGCATTTTCTTCCATGTTTGTGATCCTCTTTTCCATGGAACAATTACTGCGTTGAGTTTTTTGTAGTATTTCTGACACATGTATGCACTCTAGAGGCTAGGCTTGGTTCTGAATTCCACTACAATTTACAGAAAAGAACTTTGGACATATCATGCAATGATCTAAAGCCTGCTCCAACCTCCTAGCAAGGAATACATAAATTATTCCATGACGACCAGTGTCTGCTGTTGCCTCCCACTGTGCTACTCCAGAAGAATTGTGCAAAGAGCTTGTGAAGGTTGTTGATTACCTGCTTTGGAGGATTTACAGCAAATAGTAGGTGTACCAGCATGCTTTGGAGTACATGTTTTATCAGGACTGCTCTACCTCCAATTGAGAGTAATTTGCCTTTCCAAGATTGTAATCTATCTCGTACCTTATTGACTATGTCCTGGTAGTATATGATCCTTCTTCTGGAGCAGAAGATAAGGCATCCTAGGTATGTGAATGGAAAGTTCTGCTTGCCAATGCCTGTGATTCTTTCTACTTTTGAAATTACTTTTGTGTTGGCCGAGTGATGCATATATATATATATAGCAGATTTGCCTTTGTTGATTAGCTGACCTGATGCTGCTTCAAATGCATATAGGACCTCCATTATCAGTTGTATGGAGGTGGCGTCAAAGATGAGAAGATGAGAAGATGATCATATCATCTGCATAAGCCAGATGATTGATTTTTGGGCTCCATTTGGGCATTCCAAAGCCACAGAAATAAAGATCTTGATGCAGTGCATTCAATCCCCTCGAGAAGGCTTCAGCAGCCAGGATGAATAAGGTAGGTGATAGAGGATCACCTTGCTTGACCCCTCTTGTCGATTTGAAAAATGCATATGATTGTCCATTGACAAGGACTGAGTACCAGTTATTCCCTATAATGTCGAATATCAGGCCAACGAAAGCTTCACAGAAACCCATTTTTCTTAGCACTTTTGTCATGAATAGCCATGATAGTCGATCGAATGCTTTGGTCATTTCTAGCTTGATGACTACATTTGGCACTGCTCTTGTTCTTAGCCCGATGTCTGTGATGACTTCCTAAGCTAGAAGAACATTTTCTACTATTGTTCTGCCTTTTACAAATCCTGCTTGTTCTTGAGAGATGAGAGTAGGTAATGTTGCAATCATCCTTTCATGTATGACTCTCGAGAAGATTTTTTTTATGAAGTTGCTAAGACTTATGGGCCTCATGTTAGAAAATGTCACTATCTCTTTCTTCTTAGGAAGAAGTACCAAATTTGTGTGTGTTACACATTTTGGTAGTTGTCTTCCTGAGAAGAAGGCTGCGACCATATTATGTATGTCATCTCCAATGATTTCCCAGCAAGTTTGGTAGAAGGAACCTGTGAATCCATCTGGTCCCCCTGCACTTTCACCATTCAAGCTAAAAACAGCTTGCTTGATTTCTTCCTTTATGGGTATTTTGATCAGTTCTACATTCTGTTGCATATCTATCACTTGCTGTATGTTGTCCAAAATTTTGAAATCAGTAGGAGTTGTTCTTTCTGTGAATTGTTCTTTGTAGAAACTAATGGCTTCTTCCACAATTTGTTTCTCCTCCTCAATCCAGATACCAACTCTATTTTGGATTCCTCTTAATTGGAGTCTTTTCCTTCTTCCATTTACTTGAGCGTGGAAGAATTTGGTGTTTCTGTCGCCATCCTTGAACCATGCCATTCCTGCCTTTTGTTTCCAGAATTGCTCTTCTATAGCTAGGTGTCTGATCATTTGTGCTTGTACCCTTTGCAGTCTTTCTCTATTTTGTGCAGTTGGCCTTTCTTCAAAGTATTTTTCATGTACTAAGACTACTTCTTCCATGCTTGTTATGTTTTGAAAGATGTCTCCATATGTTTCTTTTCTCCAAATTGATAGTGCTTTTTTTAGTTTTTTGAGCTTGTAGTTGAACATTATGAAGGGGTCGCCATGAAAGTGTGCTTGCCAATTCTCTCTTATCACTACTTCAAAATAGTCATGTTTGGTCTAGAAGTTAAGGAATTTGAAAGGCTTCCTGATAGCTTTTGCTTCCTTGCCATATTGCAGGAGGAGAGGGCAATGATCCGAGCCAATTTTGGATAGATGTGTGATCTCTATCTTTGGAAAAGCTTGCTGAAAATTTGCATTGGCTAAACATCTGTCTAACCTCTTGAAAATGCAGTCCTCATCTGCTCTCCCGTTCCACCATGGGAAAATGCTCCCTTTAAACCCCAAATATGTTAAGCTACAAATGTTGATGTAGTGATTGAAGTCATCTACCTCATTGAAAGGGACAGGTAGTCCACCAAATTCTTCTTCTTGATCGCAAATGACATTGAAGTCTCCCCCCCACTAGCCAAGGTGCTGTCATGTTTTGGGCCAAGGCATACAATGAATCCCACAGTTCTATCCTTTCTGTTGAGTTACATTTAGCATAGACTAGTGTGAGTATGAGTTCTATTTTTGTTTCCATTTGTAGGAGTTTCAAAGTGAGTTGTTGTATCGTATCTGACAGGATTGTGATCTCATAAGCATTATTAATAAATACCCATATTTTGTTGGAGACATTTGCGATTGCTTGAGATAAGCCAATTATTCTTTTGTATTGCTCCATTTTTCTAGCTTGTTGCATTGGTTCCATGATGCCGGTGAATTAAAAATGATGCTTGTTGTGCAGTATGATCAGTCTTTCGAAGGCTTGCATTATTTTGACTGATCTAATGTTCCAGATAATAGCATTCATTATAGTCTGTTGGGATATGTTAGAGGTCTTCTTGTTTGGATTCCTGTTATTGAAATGTCACTATTATCTTTTCTTTGCTTCTTCTGGCCTTTGAGCATTGTTTTCATTTTATTTATTTGAGTTGGTGAAAGATCTCCCTGCTTAGCTATGTTGCTGAAATTCTGAGCAATGGTTTCTTCATCCATGTCTTTGCCTGAGAGTTCCTTTTCTTTCCCTGCATTCCTAGCTGTTGCTGCCAAAGGCAGATTTTTTGGTCTGATGATTGCTTGTATCTGTGCCTTTATTATTTCTTTTCTAACAGCTGGATCATGTTCTGAAAATCCTTCATTTTGTGATGTGACTGCTGCTTGTTTAAGTTTAGGGATTGCTTGATCTCGGCATGACCACAATATCAGTTGATTATTGTTAATGTTGCCTGCTTGTCGCTTTGCGCATCTTCTTCTAGTGCCCCAGTAGTTCCTTCTTCTTCACTTTGTATTCCTTCCGGTATTTCACCTTCTTCTGAGTCTTCTTCCAGTTGGTCTGCCCTTAATTTTCCAGAAACTTGTTCAAGCTGCCTTTCTGTTTTTGTACCTGCAGGCTCCATTCCAACTGATTTGAGCATGTGTTGTGCACCAGGATTGTGCACTGATGTTATGCACTTGTGTTGTGCACTGCAAATGTTTGTGTTTGCAGCATTGTTGAGCATGTGTTGTGCACTGCTGACGTGCACTGTTGTTGTGTGTTCTTTGTGATTGTTGTGTTGTGTTGGAAACTTTTCTGAACCCACTGAGAGGTGGATTCCTTTGCCTTTGCTTTTCTTTTGATTGTGCTTGCTGTTGCTTCATCAACTGTTTCTTCCTCTGAAGTACCTGTTTGTGCTGTCTGCTCTATTGAATGTACTGCTTCTTCTGATACATTCAACTGATTGGCCTCACTGCTGGTAGCCCTAGAGTTCATTTGATTGCTTATTTTGGCATTCATTGTTGAGATTGCTGGTACTTGAATTTCTGCTGCTGTCAAAATTGTGGGAATTACTGCTGGAGATTCTGCTTCTTTTGCTGCAGCCATGTGATTGATTGCATTACTGGCAGTGTCAAAGTTGAGCACATAAAATTTGTTTGCTACATGAATCTGTTGGGTATCCTTATCATTATCAACTGCTGTCTTTTGCATTCCAAGTTTAGGATTGACTTTGTTTTGCGATCGATTGTCTTTGACCTCCTTCCATTGATGGCCTGCATTGCCTACGACGTTGCCACATAACAATATCATTAATGGTGCTGATTCCTTTCTTTGCTGATTTTTTTGTTTCCCCTGCTTTGCCATATACTTTTTTCCGCTCTGCCAAGGGTGTGTCAAGAATTTATGGGTGCAGCTTCCAACATTCTTGTATATCATGTCCTTGTAGCTTGCATTCTTTGCAGTATTTGGGAATATAGTCATATTGAATTTTAACCCATTCCGTTCTGATATCTTTAGTTGCCTCGTTTTCTATGTCCATTCTAACTTTTCTGGGTAATTCTGCTAGAAGATCGACTAGTACTTTAACTCTCGCACAACTAGGCCTCGTCTTGTTTATAGTTGCTAAATCAAGATGAAGTGGCTTACCAACAGCAGAAGCTAGTGAAAAAAGGCATTCCTTTACAAAATTTGTAGGCAGCAGATGTGGGAACGAAATCCACGCCATGGCCATTGATGTTTCTTCGCCGAGCTTGAATTTTGCATCATAGATTAACTGTCTCATTTGATATTCATACCCGTCCTAGCATTTAATATAGTACGTGCTTTTAGAGGTAATTTTGATGAAATCTTCTCATAGCAATAGTCTGATTAACACATGCTTGTCTCTGAAGAAGCCGATATTGCACTCTCCCATGATTCCGCACTGTATTGGGATGATTCTGTGCAGATCTTGAAGGTCTGGCCATCCGTATGAGAATTTGCCCAGTACCGCGTACTATAGCCCTTCAATTAGATTCATGCGATTCACTTCAGCTTCACTTCTAATACGATCAATTAAACATGGCCATGTAAAATGATATATAAGGAGTACATAGTGGAATAGCGCAAAGACGTTTCTCATTTGTGAGACTGAGTTCATAGATACAGCGAGATGCTCAACAAGCGTTGAATCGGGTTACGTTCGATAATCTTTATTCGATGTCCTTTGTTATGTACTTTAAGATTTAGTAATCATAACATCTTTCTTATGCTTGCAAGCCTCGGTACATCACCATGAGGCTTTTCTCCGATTTCTGGAAGAGTCAAAACGCCATGAGGCCGATGCTCGGGAGTTCATTGAGAAAATAGACACCTTGAAACTTATCAATGAACGGCTCGAAGGGGAGGTGAAGAACCTCCATGCCGAACTGGAGCTTACCCAGAAGGATAATGCTAGCTTGGTCGAGCAAGTAGGGAAAAAACTTGATCGGATTGATCATCTTCGAACTGAAATGGATGTGGTTAAAGCTGAGGGCGACGAGCGGAGGAGCAAGATGGATCAATTGGCCTCGGAAAAAGAGACATCTCATGCATAGTTAGCTTCAGCAGAGGCTCAGCTTAGAGTGGCAAAGGAGAAAGCCAAGGCCCAAACCAAGAGTACCGAGGAGCTTCAATCTCGATTCGGTACGGTTATCTCGCATCCAGATAATCTGGCTAAAGAGCTAAAAATGGCCAACTCGGAAGTTGTCGTGATCAAAGCCGAAGCTGATGAACTGGTGGCTCAAAATAAGGCCGATGCTGAAGCTGCTCAAGAACAATCAAGGAATATGGTTGACCATATGAGATGGCAATCTCGCAGGCTTGCTTTTGAGGAAATTTATGCTCGAGGCTTTGATTTATCAGTGAAGATCAAAGATGTCAAGATAACTGAAGCCGAGGCCAAAAAACTAGCCTTTCCAGAGGAGGATGATTCCGAGGATTCAGTTGGGTCTGAAGAATGAGAAGACCTATGTCGAGGCAGAATCTAGTCGAGACCAAGCCACTCCTGACCGAGTTTTTTCTATTTCTGTGTTTAATATTGTGTATCGAGATTGCTTGATTTCTGTAAAAGGGATTTTTGGTATACCTATGTATATAAAGCTTTCTTTTCACAACTTTCGAATTTTCTCTTTGCCCCTCTTTTTAATTTGGATTTGCAAATATTTGAATACCTTAGCCCTCGAGTACTATTAACTCAGAGTGGCCTTAGCCTTTTGATTCGGGCAGTGCCAAATAAGCGATGTGCCCTCGGATTTTGTTAACCTGTTATGGCCTTAGCCTTTTAATTTGGGCTTAGCCAAATAAGCTTTGTACCTTCGGGTTTCGTTAACCCGGTATGGCCTTGGCCTTTTAATTTGTTGCCTAATAGGTCTTACATCCCCTCGAGTTCTGTTAACTCAAAACCGCCTTAGCCTTTAAAGTTCGGGGGTTGCCTAATAGGTCTTATATCCCTTCGAATAAATTTGTTTTTCGGACGATATTCCCCGAGTGAGAGAGTGATTGTTTGAAGTCAAGTTAAAAGTGGCGCTTGGGCTCATTTCGATCGGAAGAAGGACGTTTGTATACAAGAGACTTCTCTTTATTCTTGTACATAATAGTAATGTAAGTGTACAACTTGCGTTAGGGTTTAATCAATCTATTTGAGCATGGTTCATTTGACCGTTTGGCCCTTACATTGAATCGTATTGATCTTCGACCCTTCAATCCTAAAATATCTTTCCAAGCTAAAGTGGCCCTTCAGATTCGGGGTCGATTGAAGATAGGCCTCGAATATTGTTATCACCGATTTGCTATCTGCCTTTGAATCTAAGTTAGCAAGATTTACTTGTTGCCTCGTTAAAAACCTTGCCGTAAAACCCATTTTGGCACAAAACAGGTTCAAAGGAAAAAGAGTGCAACGCGTGCTTTCAGACCTAATATCTCGTACGACCCCTTGTTTGATACCTGCAAATATTAGTTCGTAATGCAAATAAAAATAAAGAATAGGGTCATACCTTAGCAGTAATATCGCTTCAAGTGACTTATATTCCAGTTGTTTGGTAGTTGTTTACCATCTACTGTTCCGAGCTTGTAGGATCCTTTCTGGTGATTTTAATGATACAATAAGGTCCTTCCAAGTTTGGTCCCAGCTTTCCCTCATTCGGATGCCGTGTGTTCTCCGTGACCTTTCTTAGTACTAAGTCCCTGACTTTGAAGTATCGAAGGTTGGTCCTTTTGTTATAATATCTCTCGATCTTTTGCTTTTGAGTAGCTAATCAAACAAGGGCGGCTTCACACCTCTCCTCTAACAGTTCCAAGTTCGTATTCATGGCTTCGTGGTTTGATTCCTTTGTTGTATACCAGTTCCTGATACTTGGTTCCCGACCTCGACCAGTATCAAAGCTTTTGCGCCATAAACCAGAGAGAACGGGATGGCTCCGGTGCTGGATTTTGCGGTCGTACGATATGCCCATAGGACATCGGGCAATATTTCCTTCCATCTCCCTTTGGCATCGATTATTCTCTTTTTGAGGTTCTGAAGCATGGTTTTGTTGGTAGATTCGGCTCGTCCATTCCCACTGGGGTGGTAGAGTGTCGATAGGATCCTTTTGATCTTGTTATCTTTGAGGAATTTTGTCACTTTGTTACAGATGAATTGCTTCCCGTTGTCGCATACGATCTCGGCTGACATTCCAAATTGGCATATGATGTGATCCCAAATGAAATCGATGACTTTTTTTTCCTAATCTTCTCGTACGCCTGAGCTTCCACCTATTTAGAAAAATAGTCAATCATAATTAGTATAAATTGAGCTTTACCTGGTGCGTATGGAAGAGGGCCAACGACGTCCATCCCCCACTTCATAAACGGCTATGGTGATAGGACTGAGTGGAGCATCTCCCCGAGTTGATGGATCATCGGGGCGTGCCTTTGGCAATAACACTTTCGAATGAACTCCTTTGCTTCATTTTCCATATCGACCCAGTAATAACTGGCCCTGATTATTTTCTGAATTATTGACTCGGCGCCTGAATGGTTCCTGCAAGTACCTTCGTGGATTTCCCTTAAAATGTACTCAGTATCACTGGTCCCAAACATATCGCGAGTGGGCCGTCAAATGTTCTTCTAAACAAGGTTCTGTCTTTGGACAAGCTGAATGGGGCCGCCTTCGTACGCAGGGCCCTCAACTCTTTTGGATCCGTGGCAGTTTACCGGAGCTGAGATATTCTACGTATTTGTTCCTCCAATCCCAAGTTTGGCTCGTCGACTTGATCTCAGCGTGGCCTTCTTCCACTACTGACCTCATGAGCTGTACGACTTTTCCCGAGTCAAACTCGTCGTCTTCGATCGACGACCCCAAGCTGGCGAGGGCGTCGGCATCACTGTTTTGATCCCGTGGTATATGTTGTAAGGTCCATTTCTTGAACCGATGCAACATCACTTGCAGTTTGTCTAAGTATCTTTGCATCCGCTCCTCTCTGACCTCGAACGTTCCATTGACTTGATTTACCACAAGAAGGGAGTCGCACTTGGCTTCGATCACTTCCGCTCCCAAGCTCCTGGCTAGTTCTAGGCCTGCAATCATGGATTCATATTCGGCCTCGTTGTTAGTCAGTTTCACAATCTTAATATATTGCCTAATTATATTACTTGTTAGTGGCTTCAATACGATGCCAAGTTCGGACCCCCTTGCGTTCGAGGCACCGTCTATGAAAAGGGTCCATATTCCCGAAGAAGTTCCTGAGTCACCTAACAACTCTCTCTCGACCTCGGGTATTAGGGTCGGTGTGAAATCGGCCACAAAGTCTGCCAATACCTGAGATTTAATGGAGGTCCGAGGTCGATATTCAATGTCGTACCCGCTTATTTCTATGGCCCATTTGGCCAAACGGCCCGAGATCTCGGGCTTATGCATCACATTTCTTAATGGGTAAGTCGTTACGACGCATATGGGATGACATTGAAAGTATGGTTTCAGTTTCCTAGAAGCACTTAACAAAGCGAGCGCCAGTTTTTCTAGGTGGAGGTACCTAGTTTCGACTTCGCCTAAGGTTCTGCTGACATAGTAAATTGGAAATTGCGTACCTTATTCTTCCCGAACTAGGACTCCGCTTACCGCTATCCCCGAGACCGCCAAGTAAAAATATAATTGTTCGTCCGCCTTCGGTGTATAAAGCAAATACGGGCTCGATAAATACCTTTTGAGTTCATCCAAAGCTTGCTGGCATTCCGGGGTCTATGAAAAGTTGTTCTTCGTTTTCAATAGTGCGCAGAACCGGTAGCTTCTATCGGACGACCTCGAAATAAATCGCCCTAGCGCGGCTATTCGTCTGGTCAACTTTTGCACGGCTTTCACATTGTCTACGACCGTGATATCTTCGATAGCTTTGATCTTTTCAGGGTTGATCTCGATTCCCCGATTCGACACAATGAATCCGAGGAATTTACTCAAACCCACTCCAAACGCGCACTTTTCCGGGTTCAGCTTCATGTTGTATTACTTCAGTATACTGAATGTTTCCTACAAATGTCTTAAATGGTCCTCTCGTAGGGACTTAACTAACATGTCGTCAATATAAACCTCCATTGTCTTCCCTAATTGTTCCTCGAACATTCATTTTACTAGGTGTTGGTATGTGGCACCAGCATTTTTTAACCCAAATGGCATTACATTATAACAGTACATGCCATATTTAGTGATGAAGAAAGTTTTCTCCTAATCACTTGGGTCCATCTATATTTTTTTGTAGCCGGAGTATGCGTCGAGAAAACTAAGGGTCTCGTGGCCGGCAGTAG
>MCJB01044464.1:186708-264308 GCA_002018475.1 Nicotiana obtusifolia | reverse complement strand
GGGGGGGGGGGGAGCTCAGACTTCCGTTGCCCGTACTCTAGAGGAGCGAGTCCACGTTGGTCAGGTTCCAGGTGTCATGCCGACACAGCTTGTTGTCCCAGTTCAGCCTGTGGTTAGGGCAACAACATCTGAGGGAGAACATCTTAGACTTGTGAGGTTCAAGAAGTATTACCCTCCTTCTTTCAGTGGTTTGGCTTCAAAGGATGCGCATGGGTTTCTAGGAGAGTGCTACCGTATTCTCTGTACTATAGGTATTGTGGAGACGAGTGAGATTGCTTTACTACGTTCCATCTTAAGGGAGCGACATATCAGTGGTGGCGGGTGTATGAGTTGGGTAGTCCGGCTGATGCAGCTTCACTTTCATGGGTTTAGTTTTCAGAGGTGTTCTTGAGAGAGTTTCTTCCCCAGACTCTTCGGGATGCATGGAACGTGGAGTTTGAGCAGCTGCACCAGGGAACTATATCATTGTTAGAGTATGCCGTAATATTCAATGAATTGTTCATACATGCACCTACTTTGGTTTCTAAAGTTAGAGAGCGAGTCCGCAAGTTCATTGAGGGGCTCAGTTAGGATATCAGTTCGGCATGGATCGGGAGTTGGAGACGGATGTTCCATTTCAGCAAGTGGTAGATATTTCTTGCCAATTAAAGGGCATGTTGGGTTAGGAGAGAGAGGTCAGGGAGGCTAAGAAGCCTCGTGGACTGGGATGATCTACTAGTCCCTATTTTTGGAGGCAGGGTACGCTATGGTAGAGGTTTTGTGCGTCAGCCAGTTCAGTTTGCACTTCAGGCTTCTCACGGTGCTTTGGATATTCATGGGTCTCTGCGTACCCATAATGGACATCTTTCGCAGCCACATCAGCGGAGAGGTTGCTTGAGTGTGGAGATACCAGCCACATACTGAGAGATTGTCCCAGACTCCGGACAGATGTGTCATAATAGGGTATTCAGGCTATGAGTTTTGCTCCGGTTGCTTATATCCCTGCACCACCAGCTTGGGGTGCAGGTCAGGCGAGTAGAGGGCGCCCAAGAGGGGGAGGCCCGGCCCGTTGATGTGTTTTCTACCGTAGGGCTGAGGCTGCTGCACCAGATGATGTCGTGCAGGCATGTGTTCGATTTGTTATAGAGGATCATCATTAGTATTTTGTTTTGGTTTTGCTTATCGAGGCGATTCCTCTTATTTTGCTTCACATATGGGTGAGTTTCATGATTTTGAACTCTACTTATGTGTTTACCCCTGTTGGGAGATTCCATAGTGGTAGCCCGTGTCTATCGTATTGTTTTAATTCATTATGGAGAGCTATAAGACTAGAAGTGACTTTCTGTTACTCATTAAGGTAGGTTTTGATGTGATTTATGGGTGATTGGTTATGACTTGTGATTTAGATGCTCTAGCAGTGTGGGAGTTTAGTGTGTGTTGTGATTTCGTTGGCGGAATTGAATTAGTAGAAGGTGTCGGTTAGTATGATATGTATTCTACTTGTGATTCAGAGTTGAGGGTAAGACCTCGCGGTTTCATGTGATTTGATGTATTTGAACCGGGCTGTATGTCGCGGTGGAAGTTATATTAGGATGAGATCCTTGCGATTAGTTCATATGTTTTGATTTTCCATTGTGAAATTGGTTCATAATATGGTACTAATAGGGAGTTGTTCCTGTCGGGCTTGTTTGGTAGTTCCTTCTTGTGTTTCCTTGTATATTCAGTCATATTCGTGTGTGCTTATTGAGTTTTAGGTTGCGAGGTGTGTGCCCAGGTGGTGTTAGATGTGACTTGTTGATTCGGGTTATAGTTATGGGGTCTTCATGTTTCTTGCATAGTTGTCAGTTGAGAAGGTTTGAAATAGGGTTCTAGAGGTTATGAGGCTAATTGCCGGTGCTGGATTTGATTATGGGCAGCTATTATTGCTAGAGTTGTTGTTAAGGGCATATGTGTGACGTCTTACGTCGTGTGGTTGTACCTTGTGGGTGTAGGCATAAGTTGTTGCAGCTGGTTGAGGCTGATACTGTATGTTGATGTGGGAATCGGGTCTTTCATGAATGATTAGATGGTGAGAAATCTAGTCCTAGGGATATCAGTGTGAGTGGAAAGGATAAATTTCAGTTGAGATGGTGTTGTGGGGGCTCATGTGGATTGGGGTGGCATGGGATCACCTGTGGGTGTATGTATGGTAGTTCACTTAGTGATTTGATGACTTCGGAATGGGTCTTGACTCGTTCGAGGACGAACTTTTATTTAAGAGGGGGAGAATGTAACGACCCGATTGGTCGTTTGAGAATTTGTGTCCCGTACGGTGGCATAAGGTCTGGAGTAGCTTCGTATTATGTGTTATGACTTTCGTGTACGGCCGTGTTCAGTTTTCGAACGATTCGGGATCAATTTGGAAGAAGGATTCTTGTTTTAGAAGCTTAAGCGATAAGAGTTGACCGGAATTTGACTTTCAGACGACTCTAAAATGGCATTTTGATGATTCCAATGGCTTCGTATGGTGATTTTGGACTTAGGCGTGCGTTCGGATTTGGTTTTGGAGGTCCGTAAGGTAATTTGAATCATTTCGGCGATAATTGGAAAGTTGAAGTTTTGGAAGGTTGAGAGGTTTGACCGAGAGTTATCTTTGGTGGTATCGAGGTCGGAATGCGATCTGAGAGTTGGATTAGCTCCGTTATGTCATTTGGAACTTCCATGCAAAATTTGACGTCATTTTGGGGTTGATTTGATATGTTTCAGCGTGAGTTTTGGAAGTTGGAAGATTTGAAAATTCATGAGTTCGATTCAAGGTGCGATTTGTAGTTTCAGCATGTTTTGATGTGATTGGAGGCCTCGACAAATTTTGTATCGTGTTTTAGGAAGCGTTGATGTATTTGGTTGAGGTCCCGGGGGGCCTCGGGTGTGATTCGTATGGGTTACGGGACATTTCTTCAAGCTTTAGAGTTGCTGGTTTTTGGTGTGGCTGTTGCTCTTCGTGATCGCGAAGATGAAGCTGCGATCGCAAAGTGATTCTAGGAACTTAGTGTTTTTGTTCATCGCTTTCACGACATTACGCACACGATCACGTTAGGTCCAGTTGGTTTATGTCCGCGTTCGCGATGCTTATTCCGCGTTCGCATAGAGTTGGAGCTGGAAAGGGCATCAAGAATTTGTTCTACGCTTTCGCATCATCAAGTCCGCGATCGCGTATTAGAAGGTCGCTGTGTTTGGCGTTCATATCTGTTTGTTCGCTTTCGCGTAAGGTTATTTTGGCACACTTCATTTTTGTGCTTCGCAATTGCGTGAAATTTTCTGCGATCAAGATGTGTTAAAACTGGGCAGACTATTAAAGTACTCTAATTCGAGGGTTAGCCATTTTCACCATATTTTGAGTTATAGACCTTGAATTTGTTACGTCCCGACCTCGGGGAGCACGACCGGCACTCAACCGAGATACCCCGGCCGAGTAAGCCTATACAATACCTTCTACGCAACTCGCCCATGAATAAAGCGAAGATACATTTAAATTATTAAATAAACATTAAGAGGTCATGTGAATAACACCTGTTCACTTCGATTAAGTCATTAATAAGTCCCAAAATAGTACACTATACATTCGTAGTTAAAGTGGGACAAATGATACAATTACAACAAGTTTAGTTCAACCTTCCAAAAACAGGATACAACCCACACTATGTCTACAGAGCCTCTAATAGAAATAAAGAGTACTACAACAGTGCCGGCAACAAGGCCTCCATTATACCTCAAAACACTATGTACATAAAAGATATATGACCCCGGAATGAAGTGGGGCTCACCAGTCAGTTGAGGAGAGGGTGCTACTATCGCTGATCAATACCACCTGCTATAGAACCACCTGTATCCATTAAAGATGCAGCACCCCCGGCAAAAGGGACGTTAGTACATGTCGAATAGTACTAGTACGAAAACCTAACACCTATGCAAGGATTTGGAAATACAACATGAATTTAATGAATCATGGTTAACAATATAAGGCTTAGTTAGTCTTTAAAGCCATCACAAATTTATTAAGTTTTCAATAACATATATATATTCATAAGTGGGGGATCCTCTACAACTACCTTTGTACAAAGCGGCCCTGCCGCCTCACCCTACATATGCGGGTGGAGGTGCAATCACAATACCGGAAACTCTACACAAAGCGGCCCTGCCGCCTCACCCCAATGTATGCGGGTGGAGGTGCATTCGCCATGCCACAAACTCTACACAAGGAGGCCCTTCCGCCTCACCCCGATGTATGTGGGTGGAGGTGTATTCACAATACCACAACTCTACACAAAGCGGCCCCGCCGCCTCACCCCAATGTATGCGGGTGGAGGTGTATTCACAATGCCACACTTCGGATTCCCAAAACGATAATAGTTTGTACAAGAGAGTTCCCTTTTAAATAAACCATTTGGCACCTTTGGCCTTAGCAAGTCTAAGTTCACAAGGTCTCATCATATGAGAAATACGTGTTTAATCACATTGATTTCATACAAGATCTTCTTCCCAAAAGGGGTATAACATAATTAAGTCAAGAATAGAGAATCATTAACACACGAGGGTTCTACCACGTTATGCTAATCGGGAATCAATTTTTACTAATTTGAATGCCCCACATCCATAGCGTTTCAAGTTTGACTACACATACCTTGGTTTGAGCTTTCCTTAATTCACTACACAGTTTTGAAAATCCTAGAAACTTCGATCTATTTAGAGACGTAGCAAAATTGAACACAATTTAGGAAGATATTAATGGTTTCAGCTCATTTGAGCTTTTTATCAAACACTAGGTGTGCGAATTTGGTTACAAGGTTCTTCCACAAGATTTCCTTCACTTCACAACTAATTCAATACCAAGAGTTTACTCATACTAGTTCAATTACCTCCCCACCATCCTCATAGCTACATGCATGTAAATAACAGCTCTCATACCCAAGAATCATACTCCCAATTACTCATCTTCTACCTAAACTCGAAATTGAAGACTAGGGTTAGAACTTTACCTCTTGGATGAAGACCTTGTGAGTTTTCCTTGTGAACTTTCCAAGTCTTGAGCAAGGATTGATGAACAATTAGCCTAGGGTTTCCTCCTCTCTCACTAGAACATTCTCACTTCTCTCTAAAATATCAGATTTCTGCCTTCAAAGCAAGCCCAAAGGGATTTTAATCAAAATAGGGTCGGGTAAGAAAATTAAAAAAATGAAGCCCCAATAAAGACGCTTCTGAGGTCTACGGAATGGACCGCATAATGGCCCTCCAAAATTGGGCACTCTGCCTCACTCTGCGACCCGTCTATGGTCGCATAATGTGCCGCAAAAATTTTCTCTAGAAATTTTTGTGCTGGGTCTGTGATGGGTTATGCAGCCCGCAAAATCATTATGTAGCCACATAATGGACTGCATAATTGTCCAAAAATTTGCCTTGATTTTTGCTTTAGTCTGCGGCAGATCTGCAGTTCGCAGATCAGTTCTATGACTGCAGAATGGGCCGCAGAAAATGCCCTGCACTTCCAAAAATTTTCTTCAACTCCCCAATGCACAGTTTAACCCAAAACGTCCGAACCGCGACGAGCTTGCTTGCTGTGAAAAATCCCTACAATTGTCAACACATAAGTCTATTTCGGCACCACAAAACCCGGGGTTTTATATAAAATTTTATGGGGCCTTACAGGATTTGAGCGATTCTTCATTTTTTCAAGCAAATCATTGGGGTAAGTGTTCTTCACTCGAAATTCATTATGTTTCATGATTCCATCTTTATTTTTATCATTAAATTAGTGGTTTGAGTTGAGGAAAATGGGGAATTTTGTAAAAATGTTTTAAAATGTAAAAGGACGATTTGACGTATGAATTGGTATCGGAATTTGGTAATTCTTGTATGGTTGGACTCGTTATCGAGTGGATGTTCGGATTTTATAATTTTTATTGGGTTCTGAGACGCGGGCCCGGGGGGTTGACTTTTAGTTCTTGTTAAAGATTGAAGCTTTTTATCCGAAATTGTTTTCTATGAGTTTTATTTATGATTTGAAGTTATTTTAGCTAGATTTGAGCCGTCCGGAGGTTGTTTCTCTCGAGAAGATATAGCTAGATTTGAGCCGTACGGAGGTTGTTTCTCTCGAGAAGGTAATTTTAGAGTATCGGTCTAGCTTCTTTGAGGTACGTATCATGCCTAACTTTTTGTGGGGGAACTACCCCTTAGGATTTGAGTAATTTGTGCTAATTGTGTCATGTGAAGGCCGTGTATGCGAGGTGACGAGTATGTGCTCGTGATTATTTGTGGAAATTTGACCATTTAGGGCTCTTAGGTTCTTATGTTCATTAGATATGAAATTGTTTTGTCATGTTACATTCTACATTTACTAAATTCACCGTTACGTGTCTTATTTTGGAATTAGTTGCTTCCTGTTTTACCCTTATTGCCAATTAAACTCGTATGTGCCTTAACTAAAGTTGTTGCCTCTTTTATCGTCATGCTATCCTTTTTGAAATTGCTTAACCTTAATTGAAATCAGTATTATTTCTTCCGTAATTGCTTAGCCTTAATTGAAGTTTGTTATCCCCTTCATTGTTGACGTATTCTTATTTGGGGTCATTGATTCATGCTATCTCTCTTGTTGTCGAATTGTACTTTCGTGGAATCATTGTTACACATTGCCTCACCCTTGTGAAATTATTCTTGTCAAGACTATTATTTCCCTGTTGTGTCTTTATTTATGAGTTCATTCTTCCATTTCTTTGTGTTATGAAGTTTTTGTGTTGATTTACTTGTCGTATTCTCGTGTTATTGTTGTTGTTGCTGTTGTATTCAGTGTTGGTGAGCCGAGGGCTATGCATGGTTGTGATATTGAAACTACTTTGAGGAAATGTTGTGGCACGTGGGCACATTTTGTGAAAGTCATTTATTTGAGATGTTATGTTTTGGCTCACGTGTTGTTGAGAGAATTTTTATTGTGTTTGCACGAGGTTTCTGCCGTGCGGTTGTTATTGTGTTTGCACGAGGTTTCTGCCGTGCGGTTGTTATTGTGTTGCACGAGGTTTCTACCATGCTATTGCTTATATTGATATGCATGCAGTGGTATAAGGTCTGGGTGCTGAAACGCATGCGGTGAGATAAGGTGGGCTTGAAACGCGTAGCTAGTAGGGGAACTCCTAGAAGCCATGCGGTGTGATAAGGTGGGCTAACATGTATGATGCTATATCGGGAAAATGATTTTCAAAACTAAATATAAAGGCTCCCGTGGTGATATAAGGAAAGTTGTGATTCATTTTACGATTTGAGACTACGAGGCAGTACCTCGGGAGGGCTCTTCTTGTCATTTCCCTTTTTCTGTGCACTTGTTTTTGATTGTTGTTTTCCTTAGCATACTACTAATTGTTTTCCTCCGTGATGCACTTTTTTCTCAATTCTGTGTAGCTAATCTTGTTGTGTTGGTCGCTGCTTCAAACTTCATTGCTGCTTTTATTACACTGTAGATTTCGTGGTGATCGTTTCTTATGTGCCATTCATTGTCTCTACTCCTATTTGTTGACTGGAATTGTGGTAGAACACTTGCACAAGCATACACGTAGGTAAATCACCCATATCGGTTTCAAAAGGTGAATCCTGACGTCATTAACCATTATACGTACTCTTGTCTACTTTCCTTCTGTGTGAGGGATGTTTTATTGGCACGTGAGTCATCCGTGAGGATATGAGTAGTAATGTAGGCACTATATGCCAAATGATTAGGGTTCACGAATTGGGACCCGTGAGCTGTGATTATGAGGTTCAGTACCTCGTGAAAATGCTTTAACAAATCTAGTGTGACATCGGTTGTTCTTATTGAGTTGTTGCCGGTTTTTCCTTTATTTTGATTTCACCGGACTTAGACTGTGTCCAGCTTACTCTACGACATTATTACCCGACTGCTTCCTATTAAATATTGTTGTTATTGGTGTCTCATTGCAAGTATTGTTTGGTATTCCTTATCCTGCTTTGTTGTATATTAATATTGTTTTTCTCTGTTAGTTCACCTTCATACTTGTTCAGGTAGTTTAGTCCGGTAGGTGTCTTGACTGTCCCTCGTCAGTACTCCACCAAGGTTAGTCTTGATACTTACTAGGTACCGCTGTGGTGTACTCATACTATGCTTCTGCACATTTTTTGTGTAGATCCAGGTGCCATGATTGTTGTTGATTATTAGTTGGCTGGTCGAGCTGTAGAGACTCAAGGTAAACCTGCTATCGCGCTCGTAGGCCTCGGAGTCACCTTCTAATATTTTCATTCTACTGTTTAATTCTATCCCGAACAGTTGCATTTAGGGATTTTTCTAGCAAACTCTATATGACTTGTACTATCGGATTTTGGGATGTTATTTCATGTTGTAAATGTTGAGTTCATTTAGAAATATCCGGGTTCTGCTTAATAGTTCTGTTGGTAAATATTTTCAATTTATTCAGTAAGGCTTACCTAGTCGTAGAGACTAGGTGCCGTGACGACATCCTACGGAGGGAACCTGGGGTCGTGACACATCGATGTCTTTGCTGATTGATGCTATCTTTGGGAAGTCTGAACAAGGTTGTTAGTACAAGTATTTAGTGAGTAAGATCTCAGCTATGCATATGCTTGCTCTGGCTATTCTGAAAACCACTGAAATGTCCGTTGACCAGTCCTAAGTGTTAAGAACCTAGTTAAGGATCCTGAAATGTTGAATCCTCAGTAAAATTAATGAAACTGATGCATATGTCTTTCTTTATCACTTACTAATGCTTTGATCTATTAACCAAGCATCTCTGAACTTCAGATAACACCCATCTACTGATAATAATCCACTAGCTTTCTTTATTTTATGACTGCATCTTAGTTGTTATCCTCTTAAGTGTTCTGACGCATGTTAAGATCAACTTTAAGGTCATTGATGTTACTGGACCCCATCAATCCACTTGCAATGATTTATCTTTGCACTTAGTGTTCTGGTAAGGGATCCTAAAGTCAATATTGTAATTGGTTCCGAACTGTTCATGTCTTGGTACTCTAATGGTAGTGTAATATCTTCTATGGATGATTGTTTCAATGTGTTGAACTTCTGTGCATCTGAACCTTTGAGAAGTTTATCACGAACTTTGTGCTTATTTCTAACAGTATGAAATTGCTAAGCTGACACTTTATTTGTGTCTAAACCTTTGAGGAAGAATAAGGGTGTATGCCTAACGGTATTTGGGTATGAACTTGGTTTGTGGTTAAGGTACCCTCCCTGACAAAAGCACTGCACGGGGTGCATGAGACCGTTGTGAACTCTAAAGTGCCAGGGGTCCCCAGGGGGATTTTATCCTTGAGTAAGGTTTTACTCTAAGCCTTTGGCCATTAACTCTTATTACTCCTCAAGGGATTAACACAAATAAAATTGGCTTTACTGTATTCCTCAACTCTTTATTACCATTACTTGTTATGATTTTTATTTTGTTTCATCCTATATTGATATACACTAATTACCTTCTTAATTTTTTTGTATGCATGATGGAGCTAAGCATGTTAAGTTCCTTTGGAACTCAGGCCCAAGCTCCATCCTGGGCTGCTTTTCCCGCTCGTTGGAGTCTGTTTGAGTGAAATCTACTGGGACTGACTACCTACTTGCCCGATATCGAGAGTCCAACACTCCCTCCCTCTCATTTTTTTCAGACAATAAATATTATTGTTTAATTATTTTGTGTATATGTTTTTAAAGCTAACACTGCTATTGGGTATTGTTTGATGTTTTAATTGTTTAGGAAACATAGGCAAACCAAGTCTTGTAGGTAAAAAAGTCATGTAGGATTATAAGATTCACTTGCTTTTTATTACTTTGACATATTTTGAGCTTTAACATTTTAAATTAATCTTTCAACAAACAAATAGTTTTACCTATGATACTACTAAGAAGTTCAGTGATTTCCAAGCTCGGGAAGATTCAAAAAACGAAAAAGAATCCTCTTTGGAAAATCATCAAATCGCAAAAAATGCAAGAGCTGTTTTTAAGGAATAAAAACAACACACAACCAAGTTTGCAAGGGATAAACATTGATAATTTTAAAATACAAGGCTTTTTCTGCTGAAACTGTTTTCAAATAAGGTATACCCATTTCCAACTTAAGGTATATTTTCAAAGTAATTTCCTGCTTTACAAAGTTATAATAACTTGCAAAAAAAAAAAAATCCTTATTTTCAAGCTAAGCACACAACTTTTTTCAAAATAATGAGCTTTCAAATAAGATTTAAAATGTTTTTTCATAAATCTTACTTGGCCACTTTAGCCGTTAACTAAACAGAATATAGACCTTTCTTTCCCTAAACCTAGTCTAAGTTTAAGGAGCTACCTGAAGTAGATTTTAAAGGATGCCTAACACCTTCCCCTTAGAATAACAAGAAACCTTACCCAAATCTCACCGGTTAGCAGACCATTAGGATAATAATTTTACAGACTTATAGTTACCCTAATATACCTTAAAATATTATGTGGCGACTCTCTTTTATCAACTTTAAAAGAACCATTAGTTGTATTTTATTTTGACCTGTGCAAAATAGAGTGCAACAACATGGTGACTCTGCTGGGGATTCTCACATAGGTTCTGACCTTAGCAGACTTTGGCTAGACTTGAACTTGGGGATGTTTGTTGATATTCTGCTTTAATTGTGTGTTTAACCTGCAAATATATGCCTACTTGTTTATCCTATTTGTTTTTACATGACTCTATAACCTGTTGATATGCGCTTAGCTGTTTATTTTTAATATTATTATTGTTTTACCACAATTATCTGTTACTGCTTTATACACTGTCATCACATTTTTTCTATCGAGTCTTGGCTGTACATAATTGTACAAAATGGCACGCGAGGGCCGTCTTTTCATCCCTCCGATACGTTTTTCAAAACTCTCTAGTTTCAGAGAATGACTTTGTCAGGCCAACTAACATAACGTATCGCAATTATTCAGTCCAACTACAAATTTAGGAAACACTAACTAACATAGGTTATGCTGTATAAACCTTAGGTGGGTCGATCCTTGGTATTGACTCACAATTAGGAAATTCATCTTAATGTCAATGGGTCATGCACCCAACGACATGCCTTCTGTGGAACGACGTATCAATCCAGATATGAAATTAAGGATTAAGACTAAAATACTTACCCAAACCTTTCACCCATTTTAGATGGAAATCAACCGCTACATCTCGAAGATTAGCATGGTCATAGGTGCACCTCATAAATTGAAGTAGTGGTGGAGGAACATCCAACAGGAGCACGGGGATAAAATCAGGATGCACCTAGGAGCAGTAACCGCACTAATGAACATCCAAGCTGATAGGGTACTCACTAGATTACTGATATAGTTCTAGGACCCAGCCAAATTGGTCTTCAAATTTGTTGATTGTGAGATGACGCCAACATTGGAGGAAGTTGCCAGTTTCATTGAGTTACCATTCGCCGGGCGGAAGCCTATACTGCTGGTCATCATGCCAGGCCACAGGTTCCTCCATGCACTGGGTTTGAGGAGCAACAAGAACTTGAGAAATGTTGAGGATGGATGGGTGAGTCTAGACTAGCTATTTGACAGATTTGGGAACTGGGAGAGCTATGCTTGGCATCTCGAGGAATTCCAGTGTGATCAAGCGGCATGCGAGAGCCTTCGCCCCCTAACCTTTTCTCTACCACTATTGGGATTTCTAGTTTTCCCACAAAGGAAGGGGCAGATCAACATCAACCTATTACCCCCGTTTTGGCTACCTTCCTGTAAGGCCCCGTAAAGATTTCGCTAAGGGATTCAAGTTTTGTGGTACCGAGGTAGGCTTACGTATTTAAGGGTTGTAGAAATTCTTCGTGGTGAGTTTCCGAGTTGCACTACAGACTTTTTGGGTTGAAGAATACATCGAGATGCTGGTGAAATTTTTTTTTTTAGTTGGAGGGCCAATTATGCAGTCAGATTTGCGACCGCAGATCCATTCTGCGGGCCGCATAAGCGTTGCAGAGTTGAGCAGGAGTTGATGAATTTTGAGGGTTGTTTTGTGGTTCGTTATGCGATTGCATACCTATTTCGCGGTCCACACTTCGGCCGCATAAGTGGTCTGCGGATTGTAGAACGGTCGCAGACCTGGCCAGTCTAGCCCAGATTTGGAGGATCATTTTGCGGTCTAGTTTGTAGACCACATAACTATTCCGCGGTCAGTTCTACGACTGCAGACCTGAGTTCAGACGGTCCATTTTCCTATTTTTATAACCCGACCCCATTTTGATAAATAACCTTTGGGGCTTATTTTTGGGTGGTTATCTGATGGTTTTAGAGAGATGTGAGAGCATTTAGAGAGAGAGAGAGGAAACCTGACCCTCTAATCATCCAATCTTGCACCAACCTTCAGGAATCAAGGAAACCAACCACTAAATTATCATCTATCCGGTAAGCCCTACTTCTAAGCTTTTATGCAAGAGGTTATGAGTTCTATTATACTGCGGGGGTTAGAAATAGGCCATGCATGTGACCATAGGTTGTAGTATGTGGGATTAATGAAACATTTTGGTTAGTTTCTTGCTGAAATTGGTTGAGGGAGGAAGGGATTACCATTGTAAAGCTTTGTAGTCTATTTTGCATACTAGGTATTTGATAAAATTCTTAAAAGAGTTACACTATGTGGATCCTTCCAGTTATTATCCAATTTTCGCTATTTTCCTATAGATTGTTATTGTTAGAAGTGTTGGGACATTGTAGTAACTTAAGGAAAGCTCAAACAAGGTATGTTGGCTAAACTCCTCTTTTAGAATTGAACCCCGTAATGGCTTTGTAAGTCCCATGTTGCTCATCATAAATTTATTATTCAGAACAAGCCTTGTGTCAAAAGATATATGCGTCCAAATTGTATTCCAAACGTTCTTCTTTGTTGAGTTACTATTTGAGAAGGTGATTAAACATGGGCTGTGTGTTAATATGTTATGATTTGAAGCGTGATTCTAGTGAAAACTAGCATGTCGAATTGTGTAAGAAATCACATATGTCTAAGACCCTTAATTTGGTTAGTTGCTCAAATGTGTATCTAAAGTCTTGAATTAAAATGCCTTGTTGTTGATAATCTATAAGGATGCTTGAAAGAGAAAGAAGGGGGTTGGAGATGGAAAGTGTGGCCACCGTGCCAAAAATGAGAGTTATACATGTGCCCGAACGTGGCTGTTTTAACTAATGCTATGCTTTGTAAGTGTTTCCAATGTGTCTTTAGCTCATATATATATATATATATTCATGAGTTGAATTGTGTATTGCACTTTTTGGGAAAACATTTCAAGATTAAATGATGTATTACCCGTTTATGCTTCTAACTTGTGCTTAGATTGCCAACCATTTACTCCATTTCTTGGAAAGAAATTCATTGTGTTTAAAGTCTTCATTGGTAATAAACTTAAAGTTGTGATTTCCAGAATATTGTATATGTTGATGTTTGATGGTGATCCTTGAAGGTAAAGAAAAGAAAGTGTAGAATATGAAATACGGCCGCCATACCATGAATAAAGAATCTTGTGGATGGCTAAAAGAGACGAAGAAATATTGTGGTTGTGAGAGATTGAAAATATTAATGAAGGTTTATACAATGTGAAAGACGATGAGGTGAATACATTTGTAATTATATTACCTTTGTGTGCAAAACCAAAATATTTTGGGAGTATCATTAGCAAACCGAGGAAGGGTGGGTCATAAGGTCCACACCCGAAACTACACATGCCGGTGTAGAGGTGGATTATAATAGATTGTGGTTGTTCTCCTTATTTGGGATGAGATTGATATTAGCTAGAATTGGAAAGTCAACCCACACGGCATATGTGGGAAGGCATTCTAGCCGATCCGGTGGAGATCGAACGCCATGTTGCGCACATGGTGGTATTACTCTTGGTAACATCTTTCTTTCGCACCACATGTCAAACCACATTGTTCGTGGGGATATGGCCTAGCCGATCGGGCATGATCGGACTCCGTGCTAAAAACACGATGGTATATCGGTGCTAATGATCTCCTAACCAAAAATATATGTACTATTTTCGTATTTTGAAAATTGGTATGTTTTAATTGGACATTTGGAAATTGTTGACTTGCTATTTATATGGTTTTCCCTTTCTTATATTGGAATTCTATTTTGAAAGTGGACATTTAGCTTTACATACTAGTACTATTTCATAGGTACTAACGTCCCTTTTGCCGGGGGCGCTGTATCTTCAATGGATGCAGGTGGTTCTTCAGCAGGTGGTTTTTACCCTCGTTAGCAGTTACTCTCTATTCAGCAGATTTTGGTGAACCTTAATCTGTTTCGGGCTTCATGTCATGTGACGTTGTACGTTACATTTTGAGGTATAGCCGAGGCCTTGTCGCCGGCACATCCATACTACTCCTCTGTTGTACTTAGAGGCTCCGTAGATAGGTTCAGTGTGGTCTTTGATGTTGGGAATTGAATTAGATGTGTCGGTATTTTAGCAAACATGTTTTTCACTATATCTATAAACATGTAATATTTTGGAAATCATCAATGAATATCCTTTAGTAATGGAAGAAGATTGTGGAACACTTGACTCTTCTCATGTCTATCACTTGTACTGATTCTTATATTGTTACAGCGCAAGGTTGGGTAGAAGGCATCTAATAGACTTGCTTAACCGAGGTAACTCGGTTGAGCACCGGTCGCGCTCTCCGAGGTCGGGGCATGACACTTCTGAGGAAATTTGCTGGTCACCCTTATTCTTATGATACTAGCGGAGATGTTCTGAGCACTGTCGGCGTGTTCAAAGGATATGATTTCTTCAATGCATGCAATTTGCTACTACAGATATGGGCTACGGAGCATTTCTTCCAGAGGGAGCCAACCATTGACTACTTTGTCATCACTAGTAACATGATCCGTAGCCACAATAAAAAGATAAGCAATTGGGCTACACCACATGGACAGTAGGAGTGGTGGGAGCTTTTGACCCACCTGAGCGGGGAATTCATCAACTCGAAACTTTCTTGGTTGAGTGGTGGAGCGATCCTGAGAAGCCTAGGGAAATACTTTATCGAGTTGGTAGACCTGGAAGTGATTCAACCGTATGCACCGCTAAGGGTTCTGAGGAAGTTTGGTTTGATTCATGAAGTGCCTCTTTGGTCAAGGACAACTTTGTATGAGGATGATTAAAACGGGAAATTCCGATGCCAAGGGTAAGAAGACTCCAGGACGAGTGGACCGACCTGATCACAATGAGAATGGGGCAAAACTCCTGGTGCACGCCCGAGTATTCATTGTGGATCAATGAATAAGATGAATTGGCTAGGCCTAGTAGGGAGATATTAGCTGGATTAGAGGACTCAGCAGAATCCTTACATATATACCACAAGATCCTGCCTCACTAACTTGTCACCACTGCCATGCATCAACAGGTGGTTCGGGATCGGCAGACCACGTGCCGCCACCGCCGGATGATGACAACCAGATCGTTGAATACATACAGATCGAATCTGAGATAGAACCAAAGGAGGATCCAGAGGAGGAACCAGAGTACAATCATGATGAGGATGAAGAGGAGGTTGAAGAGGATCCTGAGGAAGATCTGGAAGAAGAGAGCTTGAGAGGAGACTCCAGGGACGACTATTAAGTTGTTGGTTGATTTCCTTCTTGTACTTTTCATTCCCTAAGGGTGATTCTATAAGCCCATGCGATCTTTTGCAAACCTTGAAAATCATATTGTAGCCATTGAAAACTTTCCCCCATCTTTGTATCAGTGATGAATCCATGTTGTAACCAGCAGAATACATCAATGAAATTTAAGTTAGCTCCGGATCCGAATATGTCAAAATCTGATTGTTTGTCAAACGTTCGCAATATAGGCCTAACTACTCTATATGATTATATCTGTGCAATCCCTGAGATTGACTTCTACTTTTCTTTATTTTCTTACTTTATCGCTTTATTTATTTATCCTCGAAATAGATTTTGATTTGTGCTGATATATAAACTGGCTAAGCCACTATACAACCTAAGGTCCCAAAGAAAGATGAATGCTACAGATGATCCGACAGGAAATGCTCTGATGGTAGACGACAACCCAGGGGGATAAGGGGGGAAGGACGAAACTCAAAATGATGAGCATGTTGCCCGAATGGAACAAGAGATGGATTCGTTAAAGAGGAGGTACAACAAATTGGGGTGTTGGCGCACCTTGCGGTGACGATGCTTCCACAACCACCCCGCTTCCCCTCACTAGATTCAATCCCCGACCATGTCCCTTCATCAACCAGACAAACAACTAATACTCCAACTACTATCACCACAAACCCCACCATAACTCAAGTCATACCACCGGTAACCCCCGCAAATCCACCAAACCTTCCCGTACACACACCCTATGTTCCCAACTGTGTTCAAGATCCACAAAATTCACCAGCCATCACCAATTTGGTCTAAGCCCCTCCTTGTGACAACATCACTTTCACCAACAACCATACATAGTATATATCTGCAGTACATACTAATAAACATGAGCGATATGTTCCACCCCTACATACCACAACTGATCCCCCTTTTACCACGTCTGTCATGGTCAGAGTGCCTTATGAGATAGACCAATATGCCTAAATGGAGAAAGAAACAAAGTGCAAAGAAGATGAGTTGATGTCTGAACAACTACGTGTACTAAGGAAATAGATGACAAATCTGCAAGTTGCTCGATGGTGCGAGAGCTTGGATTATGAAGACATGTGCATACACCCTGATGTTGATATGTCGGCAGGGTACAAGCCTCCGAAGTTTGACATTTTTGACGGAACGGTGATCCCCATGCTCACTTGAGGGCGTACTGTGACAAGTCAGAGTGCGGAGAAACAAAAAGTTAAGAATGAAACTGTTTATACGAAGTCTGAATTGGGAAGCGCTCACTTGGTACACTAGGCAAGACCCCAGGAACTAAAGGGAATGGTAGAACATGGCCGAGGATTTCATGAACCGCTTCAGGTTTAACACTGAGATCACTCGAGATAGATTCACTTTTGTGAATCTACAAAAGAAGCCCTCTAAATCTTTTTAAGAATATGCTCGCCGTTGGAAATCACAAGCTGCTAGGGCACAACCCACGTTGGACGATAACAAGCTGACTAAGTATTTCATCCGTGCTCAAGAGCGAATCTACTTCGTGAAGATGATGGGAATGTTGGGCCAGATATTCTCCAAGATTGCCAAAATGGGAGATTTCTTGGAGGAAGGTATTAAGTCAGGGAAGGTACAATCAATGGCTACGCTGCAAGCTGCTAGCAAGGCTATACGGTCTACTTCCATAGACAGTGGAAAGAAGAAGAAAGAAGAGGTGAAGACAATTGTCCCCTATGATCAATCGAGTCCTCCTCGTCGAACCAACCCCTACCCCACAAACACTCATCCTCCAAACCAATGCACTTATACCCTATTATATAACGCCTAACCGTACTACAATACTCAACCCCACTACAACCCACATCGAGCCAATATATATCCAAACCCACCACGACCATATGCTCTTGTTCAAACCATCACCCACCAAAACAGACCTGCCTATGTGGCTAGACCACGCCCAAACTTTGAAGCAAGAATCCTCAGAAACTTCACCTTAATTGCTGAGCCTTGAGACTAATTATTCGAGAGGTTGAGAAGAGCTGGACTGATATACCCGGTGGAAGGAAGAATCCCGACCAACCCACCAAGTATTTCAATGCAACCAAGCGTTGTGACTATCATTCAGGTGTTCCTGGACATGATACCGAGGATTGTTATTGGTTGAAAAATGAGATCAAGGCGCTGATTAAGAGTGGAGGTATTCAATGCACCCCAGCCCCACCAAAACCACAACCTACTACCAAATCACAGAAACCAAGGAGCCAACATGATCACCTTGGATGAGGACTATGACATGAAAGGGACTATCGTTACTATTGGGAATGCCGAAGCAGCAAGGACACCTCCCTGGGCAACTCCATTAATCACTGTGCAGCTCAAACCCCCTGTGATAATTCAGACATACCAACAACGGCCCATCACAACTGTTAGAGATGAGGGGGACCAAGAATATAAAATAGTTCAGTGGACTTATTAGTCAATGGAAAAGGGCAAGATGATAGATATCGCAGCCGCTCATGGTATAACTAGGTCAAGAAGGTGCTACGCTCAAGAAAAAGTGAACCGAGGAAATCCAAATAGGGAACATAATCAAAGGAGAAACATAACTGACTCAGACGTAGTAGAGTTCTGGAGGAAGATACCGGTTAAAGAATACTCTATAGAAGAGCAGTTGAGGAAGACTCTGACCCACATATCTATCACGCCCAAAACCTGGGGAGGCGAGATCGGCACCCGGTGCCTCACTTGAACGAGAATATCAACCTGAGACTGAGGGACCCTGAACATACTATGTGATACTTTGGCCATAAGGCCACATTGCAGGACAATTTGTGAAACAAAACATAAAACTGAATGAAGACTAGCTCCAACTGAACATCAGTATAAAGCTGGGTCGGCAAGGCCGTCATAACTACTACAGTTGACAAACAAAAAGAATATACATACAAGGCCTACGAGACCAACATACTACACTGATTGACAGGATATGTATACAAGCCTCTACTGATGGTTGTGCTGTGGTCGGAATAGGGCCCCGACCTACCCATGTAATATATATATATACACACACACACACACACGATGTACCCAAAACCCTAGACCCAACAACTCCAAATGATGTGGAGCTTACTGATCGAGCTAAACTCGGACATCACCTACTGAGGAGGTCTACCTGTCTGTCTATCTAAACCTGCAGGCGTGAAATGCAGCATCCCCGAAAAAGGGACGTCAAAACGAAATAATGTACGGAGTATGTAAGGCAATAGAATAACTAAAAGCTGAAATTGAAATGATAATATAATAAGTGAACATAGCTGGGTGTCAAAGATGATCTAAAGATATACTTATTTGCTGATGGTGACTCAACTCTCTCAATATAGTAAGTAAAATAGTTGTCCGACCCTATAAGGCTCGGTACGTATAACTGCACGACCGTAGTAGGCTCGCTCATAAGCGCTCGACCATACTACGCTCGGTAACTCGACCATTATGGGCTCGCTCATAGGCGCTCGTCCATAGTAGGCTCGGTATATGACTTACCATTTGATCATAGGTTGCCCAATAGGGGCTTACCCACGATTATTGTTCGGTGGTGGTGAAAATACTGTAATACTGTATATATATATATATATATATATATATATATATATATATATATATATATCCTCTCTTGACTGGAAGAAGACAATACTTAACTGAATATAAAGTCCCGATAAGGGAGAATACTGTAACTTATGAGACTAGGATAATGTACATAAATTCAGGAATAAGAACTTCTCGTTATGTCTCGTTATCAAACGCATGTAGTTACAGGATCATGCCAAAACGCAGAAAGATTTAGCCTTAACATACCTTATCACAATCTATCCAATAACCACATTGAACTCGTCTCGTCGCACCTTAATCAACAACAACGATAATAAAACTATCATTATGCTATGAAAGGTACAACTATCGCACAACGAACGACAAGCTTAATTTATATTACAACAGGCAATACCTCCCTTATAATCTTTACTTCCTCCCAATTCGAGATAACACCAATAACACAAGAAAAAAGCAATAACAAAATAAATACATAATTTTCCAACCTTATATCCATCACAAAATACTACAAAATAGTCCAACACACCCCAATCACTTGATACACAAAGCGACAACCATAGTAGTGTCAACCAACCCGAAAATGTTACGACGAACGACCAGCCCACCACCCCGCCATTATGTGGTGTTGCTCTACACCCTTTCTCCTCCCAAACTTTATACAACAGTAGAAAAACAGAAAACCCAACAACAACATAAAATAGCACCAAAACAGTCCACTGCAAGTTGAATAACTCGAACTCACGGCTTCCAATCATCGTCCCATGAGTTGTTATAATTATAGAATAAATTTCTCTACTTTCCAGCAGAAAAAAGGGTTGAAAGAGGGAAGTATACTTACGTTATTTGGTAAAGATCTCAGCTCCTAACTTGGTTCTTCAATTCTTAGGTTTTCCTCCTACTAGAACTTGAAAAGAAGATAAAATCATTTAGGGTTTTGTGTTGAATTTTTGGGAGAAGTTTGCAGGGGTTTATCTCTGATTTTTGGCTCTATAATAAGTGGAATATATGAAGGAAATCAGCCTTTAAAAGGGCTCTTTGTCCGAACCCAACTGGCCCCTCTTTGTTTACATATTTGGTCCTTTCATTTAAGCAAGTAGGTGACACACCTACTTGTCACCTATACAGTCTGTGCAGTCTCGCAAGACGCAAAATATCTATCAACTCAGATATTGTATTGACAAACGGTTTAATGTGTTAGAAAATAGACTTGTAGATCTTCAATTTGATCGGTTGATCATCCCATAAATCTAAGTATATTAAGAGAAAAGCTTAGTGACATTAGACCCAAATTTTAGTAAAACTTATGAATGTAACTTGTGACGACTTTCATCGACTTTTGTTCCACAAATCGCTTGGCTTCACAACTTAACACACGACTATCATACGACTTAAATAATTAATAAGATGACCTTATTATCATGTTCAGCATTCTAGCCTCACCCCAGAGGTATGGGTTATAACATTCCCACCTTGTCGACTTTCGGCAAAACTTATTTTATTCATTTTGTTCTTCTAAACCTTCCAACCCTCTTGGTACTTGTTGTTCATGATCTTAAATATTTATAAACTCCAAGGTAACATGACTAACTTACTTTATATATGTCATACCTCGACCTCGGGGAGCGCGACCGACGCTCAACAGAGTTACCTCGGTCGAGCAAGCATGCACAGTGCCGTCTACCAAACTTACCCACAAATAAAGAGAAGAGTGAATTTCATTAATTAGTCAGTAAGAAGTCATGTGAACAACACCAGTTCATTTCCATTAATTACGTCATTAACAAGTCTCCAGAACAACACATTGTACAATCATAGTTAAAGTATGATACTATTACAACATTTTTAGTTTAACTTTCCCAAAAATAGATACAACCCACACTATGTCTATGGAGCCTCTAACAGGAACAAAAGAGTGCTATGACAGTGTTGGCAACAAGGCCCCGGCTATACCTCAAAACGCTATGTACAAAGGATAGAAGATACAAGACCCCGAAATGAAGTGGGGCACACCAAATTAGCTGAGAAGAGGGTGTGCTGCTATCATTGATCAATACCACCTGCTATGGAACCACCTGTATCCATTAAAGATGTAGCGGCCCCAGCAAAAGGGACGTTAGTACATATGGAATAGTACTAGTATGTAAGACTAAACATCTTCTCAATAGAACGAGCAACATTAAACGGAGAATAAAACATGAAATGAATAAAAGACTCAAACAGTATAAAGGTGTCAAGTTAGGGGAAAGGTAAATTTCAAATAGGTTTTGGTAATTTAAGTTAGGAGATCTTTAGCATCGATACACCACCGTGTTTTAGCACGGAGTCCAATCTCAGCCCGACTGGCTAAGCCGTCTCACCTTGAGACGTACACTCACAATACCATCATGTGCGCGGCATGGCTTCTAATCTCAGCCCGATCGGCTAAGCCGTCTCACCACAATTCCGTGTGGATCGACATCATATCACATCTTGGTAGCAATAATCCCATTCCATTTAAGGGGAAAACATTTCAACACACCAACCTTATCCCATATAAGGGGAAACAGTATTATCATATTAACACGGGGATTTACCCCTCAATCACTCCTACACCGGCACGTGTACTTTCGGGGTTAGGTTGTTCCCACCTACCCTTCCTCGGTGGCTAAACAATACTCCCAAGTCATTTATAATTAAATGTATTTACCACTTAATTCATATTCTTTTACATGTCATTCATTTTATTGGCATCATTGGCCATAATGCAATATCATTCTTGGCACATTGGCCGTACTTCATAATTCAAGCTCACTATTCCACTTTCAAACATTAACACGGATTATCAACAACGAACGTTTCTGTTCAAGACTTTAAGCACATATTTGAGCAATTTAGGATCTTAGGCACATGTGATTTCTTACACGATTTGATATGATCACTTTCATTTGGGCTTAACTTGAAGTCACAATATTTTAATACATACTTGTACTTTGAACATGCTCCCGAGGAACAATAGAAAATGATAAGAATATTCCGGAACACATTTTGAAAATATTCATATAAATACATCTTTCGACACCAACCTTATTCATAAGAGTCAATTCATAATGGAAAACTCAAGACTTACAAGAACATTGAGGGAATTCAATTCTAAGAGAGAAGTTTAGCCAACGTACCTTGCCTCGAGCTTTTTAAATTACTACAATATTCCGAAAATCTTAGCCACTTCGATCTATTTTGAGATATAGCAAAATTGAACACAAATTAGGAAGGAGTTCATAGTTCCAGCTCACTTGAGCATTTTACCACACACTAGGCGTGCATTAAGGTTTTAAGGTCCTCCTATGGTAGATTCTTTCACCCTACTATCCAAAATTCACTCAAAAGAGCTCAACAATCTCCCCACTATCCTAGATGGTACATGCATGTAAAATAAACAACCCCCCACACCCAAGAATTGCTTTACTAATTACCCATTTTTAGTTAAATTCCGAAATTAAGGGTTAGGATGTAGAATCTTACCTTTTGGTTGAAGACCTTGTGAGTTACCCTTGAGAAATCTTCTAGGTTTGAACAAAGATTGGTGAACAAATGACTTAGAACTCCACTTCTCACTCTAGACCACCTTCCGCTCTCTCTAAAATGTAAGTTTGAACCTTCTAAAATGACCCTTAACATTGTTTTATAAAAATGGGGCCCGGTTTATAAAACCAGAAAAATGAAGCTCCAAAATACAATCTGCGGTCGCATATAATGCTTCTGCGGTCCGCAAAATGGGCTGCGAAATGGCCCTCCGAAACTGGGCAATTCTGCCCCATTGTGCGACCATTCTGCAGTCCGCATACCTGTTCTGCGGTCGCATAATGCGCCGCAAAACCTCTCTCCGGAAAATCCCATGCCGGTTCGGTGGTCGATATGCAGCCCACAAAACGGTTTTGCGATCACATAGTTGACTGCAGAATATCATCCAAACTTGCCCAGTTTTCTGCTTCGCTCTGCAGCCATTTTGCGGCCCGCAAAGTGATTCTGCGGCCGCATAGTGGGCCGCATAATGTCTTTTTCTGCCAAAAATTTTCCTTTACTCCCCAGCGCACTGTTCAACTCAAAAAGTCCGTACCGTAGCGAGCTTTTCGTCAATACATAAGTCTACTTCGGCACCACGAAACCCTAGGTTTTTAGGTAAAATATTTACGGGGCCTTAAAATATACTTTCAAAGATGATCTCATTTTTTATCTTACATCAGTTTTCTTATGGCGTACTTTTACGTACGGAAATATAGGGTGTAACATCATTCCCCCCTTTGAAATATGTTTCCTCGAATGTTGGCTGATGCACTTATCAGTATCCAAACCTCACGATACTTCCTTAACACATGTTTTAACTCATCATTATCTTGGTAAAGGTCCTTAAACTCTCCAACTTATATTGATCCACTTAAGATGCATTTCAACATAAAAGTAGAGTGTAACATCCTCCCCCAGGAATATTCATCCTCGAATGTTTACTCTCAGAGACTAGAAAAATTTTGCGAGAGTCTTCTCTGTATACTCGACTAAAACTAACCTGCACACAGACAGAAAATATGCTATACCTGCCACACATGGCAAATATCTATAAATAGTATCACTTTGCCTCACACAACTGTCAATCATAAATACTGTAAGTAAAAAATAAGAGCTCACCTCATGACCTATCGGTCTGAATTGGGCTGTGCAGTAATATCTCATCTTGAGCCATATCTTCAGTTTGAAATAGGTGGGGTATTTAGACTTCATCTTTTCCTCCGCTTCCCACGTCATCTCTTCCACGTTCTTGCTTCTCCATAAAACCTTCACGGAGGCTACCTCCTTATTTTGTAGCTTGCGGATTTGTTGCTCTAGGATGGCAATTGGAACTTCCTTATACGATAAGTCCTCCATGATCTGTACATCGTCAGTGGGCACCACATTATATAAGCAGGGAACTACGGGGCATTTAGGAGTTGGTTACCCTTCTTTTCAAATCTAGATAGTGCTATAGAACTGAGTTATAGAAAATTTGAGTTAAACTTACACATTGTTGTTTGCATACAGAGATGACGGTGACTAGGAAGACTATGGCTAGTCATAGAAGAGATACAACAGCGGGTGAGGGGACCAGTAGGGTCTCCCCAGTAGATGGGGCCCAGTCTGAGGCTTCGAACAAGACCCTTTCTTAGCCATTACTAGCTCCTGCACCACCCGAGGAGATTCCTAGGGATACCGCACATCCAGTTCCCCCTCCACTTCCATCAGATCAGGACTTGAGGAGTGCGGTACATTTGTTGACACAGTTGGTAGCTACCCAGCAACAGGCTAGGGCACCGGCTAGTGTAGGATCTTCTGAGGGGTTTGAGAGTTCAAGAGTCCGAGAGTTTATTAACTTGAGTCCCCCAGAGTTCATGAGGACAAATCAGAGCGAGGACCCGCAGGATTTCATAGACCAGCTCCACAAAAACTTTCGGGTTATGCATGCCATGGAGAAAGAGGCAGATAAGCTGGCAGCTTGTCGACTCCGAGATATAGCCATCCTTTGGTACGAGGGGTGGCAGAGGTTCAGGGGACGTGATGCACCTCCAGCTATTTGGGAGAATTTTTTAGATGCCTTCAGATGCCTTCCTTGACTAGTACTTATCGCAAGATATTCGACAGGCTCGAGTGGATCAGTTTCTAGCCCTCAAGCAGGGCAATATGAGTGTTCGAGAGTATAGTCTCCATTTTGACTCATTGGACAGATATGCTCCATCCATAGTTGCTACTATGTGGGACAAGATCCACAAGTTTATAGCAAGGTTGGCCTAGAGTTGACCGAGGCATGTGCCACAGCTGGATTGCAGGATAGTATGGACATCTCACGGATTCAGGAATTTGCCCAGAATATAGAAAAGGGTAGGCGTCGGTAAGGGTACAAAGAGGAGTGAGCAAGGGCTTCATAAGAGGATGATATTGGCCGGGTATCAGGATTAGTCTCAGGGTAGTTATAGGCCCCAATAATTTGGATGGCCACTGGTGCCACCGCCTAAGTCATAGGGTTACAGGCTCGACCGATATGCTCAGTCAGGACTAGGTGAGAACTCACTGGTGTCGGGTTTGCAACGATAGCGAGGATCAGGGCAGACATGGTTATTTCCATCGCGGTGTGACATCTGTGGTAGAGGACACCTGGGTCAGTGTCGAGCAGGTTACGATGCTTGTTATATATGTGGGCATTTGAGGCATATGATGTGAGATTGCCCGAGTCGAAATTCTGGAGGTATGGCATGACCAACGAGTTTAGCAGCAGAATCATCTATGTTCGTACGTCATTCAGAGTGCGGGTTTCAGTCTTCAGCTGGTAGAGGTCGAGGCAGAGATAGAGGTTCCAGTTCAGATGATAATCAGAACCGTATCCATGCTTTAGTAGGTCGACATGACTAGGAGTCTTCACTAGACGTTATGATAGGTATATTGACCATTTGCTCTCATGATGTTTATGCCTTGATAGAGCCATGATCTACTTTATCGTATATTTCCCCATTTGTAGCGGGGAAGTTTGATATAGTGCCTGAAATACTAAGTGATCATTTTGCAGTATCTGCACTGGTCGGAGAATCGATTATTGCTATATAGGTTTATGGAGATCGTACGGTGACAATTTGTAGTCGTCAGACATCAACATACATAATTGAGTTAGAGATGATGGATTTCGATGCTATCATGGGCATGGACTGGATGGCAGCTTGCTATGCCTTAGTTGATTGCCGAGCCATATTTCATTTTTAGGTGAGCCAATCCTTGAATGGGTAAGTAATGCAGCGATACCCAGAGGTAGGTTTATTTCCTATTTGAAGGCGAGGAAAATGATCGCTAAATGGTGCATTTATCATATTGTGCGAGTTAGATATGCAGATGCTGAGATACCCTACACTTCAGCCTATTCTAGTAGCTAAAGAGTATGCAGATATGTTTCTAGATGAGCTTCCAGGTATTCCTATGGAGTGAGAGATTGATTTTATCATCAATTTGCTTCCGGGGACTCAACCAATATCCGTTCCTCCGTATAGAACGTCTCATGACAAACTAAAGGAGTTGAAGAAGCAGTTAAAAGATTTGCTGGAGAAAGGTTTCATCAGACCCAGTACCTCACCTTGGGGTGCACCTGTACTGTTTGTGAATAAAGACAGTTCGCTGAGGATGCGTATCGATTATAGGCACCTGATCAAGGTTACTATTAAGAATAAGTATCCACTTCCAAGGATCGATGACTTGTTTGATTAGTTGGAGGGGGATAGATTCTTTTCAAAGAGATTTGAGGTTGGGGTACCATGAGGTCAGAGTTCGGGAGAAAGATAGCTTCCCCGATATGGCTACTTCGAGTTCCTTGTCAAGTCCTTTGGATTGACTAATGCACCCGTCGTATTTGTGGACTTTATGAATAGCATATTCCGGCCATTTTTAGATTCGCCGTGATAGTATTTATTAATATATTCTGGTTTATTCACGTTCAGAGGAGGAATATGCAGACCACCTGCGAGCAGTACTCCAAACCCTCTCTTATCATAAGTTGTATGCTAAGTTTTCTAAATGTGAGTTCTGGTTGAAGGTTGTAGCATTCTTAGGGCATATTGTATCCGATGAAGGTATAAAGGTTGACACTCAGAAGATTGAGGCCATGAAATCCTGGCCTAGACCTAGTACTCCGACAGAGATCTGCAGCTTTTTAGGCTTAGCGGGCTACTACCGGAGGTTCGCAGAGGGTTTTTCTTCCCTTTCGGCATCATTGACGAAGTTGACCCATAAAGCAGCTAAGTTTCAATGGACAAAGGCTTACGAGTGGAGTTTCAAGAGCTTAAGAACAGTTTGACTTCAGCACCAGTTCTATCAATTCTAGAGGGTCCAGAGGGTTATGCTGTGTATTGTTATGCCTCGGGCGTCGGGTTAGGATGTGTCTTGATGCAACATAGGAAGGTAATTGCGTATGCTTCAAGGCAGTTGAGGAAGCACGAGAGGAAATATCCGACCCACGACCTCGAGTTAGCTGCGGTTGTCCACGCACTTAAGATATGGCGGCGTTATTTATATGGTGTTCATGTGGACATATTTATAGATAATAAAAGCCCGCAATATATCTTCAAGCAAAAGGAGTTGAATTTATGACAGAGGTGATGGCTAAAGTTATTGAAAGATTATGGCGTTAACATTCTCCACCATACAGGGGAAGCTAATGTTGTAGCTGATGCCTTAAGTTGCCGATCTATAGGTAGATTAGAACATGTAGAGGCTGAGAAAATAGAATTAGCTAGAGAGCTTCATCAATTGGCTTGTTTGGGGGTTCAGTTAGTAGATTCTGACGATGGTGGAATTGTACTCCAGAACATTGCAACATCATCTCTCACAGTTGAAGTAAAGAAAGGTAATACGAGGATCCAGAGTTGGACGAGTTGAGAGAGCGAGTTTTATAGTAGAAGAAGTCGCTATTAGAGCTCAAGGAAGATAGGGTTCTCAGATACAGGGTAATCTGTGTGCCCCAGATGTAGCAGGGCAACGAGACAGGATTATGTCAGAGGCACATTGTTCGTGGTACTCCATTCATCTTGGGTCGACGAAGATGTATCATGACATTAAGGATGTGTACTGGTGGAACGATATGGAAGAACATTGCTGAGTTTGTCGCCCAGTGTCCTAATTTCCAACAGGTAAAGGTAGAGCACCAGAGGCTCAGTGGGCTAATGCAGACTATAGAGATCCCTATGTGGAAATGGGAGGCGATAAACATTGACTACATCACGGGTTTGCCTTGTTCTCATCATAAGTTCGATTCTATATGGGTGATAGTTGATAGGCTTACGAAATCAACCCATTTCCTACTGGTCAGATCTACGTGTACACACGAAGATTATGCGAAGTTATATAATAAGGAGATAGTGCGGCTACCAGTATCTACTATAATTGACCGAGGGGCCTAGTCTACAGCGCATTTTTGGAGGTCATTTCATAGAGGTCTAGGGACTCAGGTAAAGCTCAGCACAACTTTTCATCCACAGACTGATGGACAAGTCGAGCGCACAATTCATACGCTCAAGGAGCTGTTACGAGCATGTGTGATGGATTTTAAAAGAAGTTGGGATGATCACCTACCTTTTATTGAGTTTGCATATAATAATAATTACCACCCCAGTATCTAGATGGCTTCATGCGAGGCTTTGTACGGGCATAGGTGCAGATCTCCTATAAGGTAGTTTGATGTTGGAGAATCTGGGTTACATGGGCCAGACTTGGTTCAACAGGCCGTAGAGAAGGTAAAGCTTATCCAGGAGTGACTGTTGACAGATCAGTCATCAGAAGTCATATTCTGACGTGCAGCGACGAGACGTAGAGTTTGGGTTGATGATTGGGTGTTCTTAAAGGTATCGTCTATGAAGGGCGTAATGAGGTTGGGCAAGAAAGGCAAGCTTAGCCCACGGTATATTGGGCCTTATAGGATTATTCAAAGAGTGGAATGAGTAGCTTATGAGTTAGATTTTCCCTCGAAATTGGAGTCTGATCATACGGTTTTCCATGTTTCTATGCTACGGAAGTGCATGTCACCTACTTATATAAATGGAAGGATCAAATATGTCCACAAAAAGGGGCTAGTTTGGGTCGGCCAAAGAGCCCTTTTAAGGGTTGATTTCCTTCATATATTCCACTAATTACAGAGCCAAAAATCAGAGATAAACCCCTACAAACTTCTCACAAAAATTCAACACAAAATCCTAAATGATTTTCTCTCCTTTTCAAGTTCTAGTTGGAGGAAAACCTGAGAATTGAATAACCAAGTTAAGAGCTGAGATCTTCACCTGCCCTCTTTAATCCCAAGTTTTTCATGCCCCGAACTTGGGGAGGCAAGACCGGCACCCCATGCCTCACTTGACTGAGCGTACCAGCCTGAGACTGAGGGACTCTGAATATACAATGTGATACTTTGGCTGCAGGGCCACATTGCCAGACAATTTGTGAAACAAATTAGAAAACTTAACGGAGACTAGCTCAAATTGAACATCAGTATAAAGCTGGGTCGTTAAGGCTGTCATCACTACTACAACTAACAAACCAAAAAATATGCATGCAAGGCCTACGAGACCAACATATTGCACTGAGTGACAGGATATGTCTACAAGCCTCTACTGATGGTTTTGATGTGGTCGGAACAGGGCCATGACCTACCCATATAATCTTTATATATATACAATATGTACTTACAACCCTAGACCCGACAACTCCGAATGACGTAGAGTATACCAATCGAGCTGAATTCGGACAGCACCTACTGAGGAGATCTATCCGTCTGTCTATCTGAACTTTCAGGCATGAAATGCAGCATCCTCAGAAAAGGAATGCTAGTACGAAATAATGTACAGCGTACATAAGATAATAGAATAACTAAAAGCTGAAACTGAACTGAAAATATTATAAGTGATTGTAACTTGGAATTAAAGATGATCTGAATATATACTTACCTGCTGATACTGGCTTAACTCTCTCAATATATTAAGTAAAATAACTGTCCGGCCTATAAGTCTCGCTACGTGTAACTGCTCGGCCGTAGTACCCTCGATCATAGGCGCTCGACCATACTAGGTTCGGTTACTCGGCCATTCTCGGCTCGCTCATGGGCGCTCGGACATAGTAGGCTCGATATATAACTTACCATATGATCTGTGGTTTCCCAATAGGAGCCTGTCCACCGATTAAAGCTCGGTGGTGGTGAAAATACTGTAATACTATATATATATATATATATATATATATATATATATATATATATATATATATATATATATAGAGAGAGAGAGAGAGAGAGAGAGAGAGAGAGAGCTTCTGCTCTCTTGACTGCAAGAAGACGATATTTAACTGAATATAAAGTCCCGATAAGGGAGAATACTGTAACTTATGGGACTACGATACTGTACATAAATTCAGGAATACGAACTTCTCTTTATCTCATGTTATCAAACGCATGTAGTTATGAGATCATGCCAAAATGAAGGGGAGGATTAGCCTTAACATAAATTATCACAATCAGTCCAATAACCACGTTGAGTCTTATCTCAACTTAATCTACAACAATGATAATAATACTATCATTATGCTATGAAATATACAACTATCACACAACGAATGACAAGCTTATTTAATATTAAAACGGGAAGCACCACCCCTATAATCTTTACTTCCTCTAAATTCTATATAACACCAACAACACAAGAAAATAGAAATAAAAACATATATACATCATTTTTCAACCTTATATCCATCACAAAATACCACAAAATAGTCCAACACACCCCGATTAATTCATACACAAACTGTCAATCATAGTAGTGTCAAACAACCCAAAAATATTACGACGAACGGCCAGCCCACCACTCCACCATTATGTGGTATTATCCACACCCTTTCTCCTCCAAAAATCAATAAAACAGTAGAAAAATAGACAACCCAACAACAACATGAAATAGCCCACAAAACAGTCCACTACAAGTTGAATAACTCGAACTCACGACTTCCGATCATCGTACTGTGAGTTCATACAATTATAGGACAAATTTTTCTACCTTTCCAGCAGAGAAAAGGTATTAAAGAGGGAAGTATACTAACCTTATTTGGCGAAGATCTCAGCCCCAAACTTGGTTCTTCAATTCTTAGGTTTTCCTCCAACAAGAACTTGAAAAGAAGAGAAAATCATTTAGGGTTTTGTGTTGAATTTTTGGGAGACGTTGGCAGGGGTTTATCTCTGGATTTTGCCTCTATAATGAGTGGAAAATATGAAGGAAATCATCCCTTAAAAAGGAATTTTTGGCTGATCCCAACTAGCCGCTTTTGTGGACATATTTGGCCCTTTCATTTAAGCAAGTAGAGGACACACCTACTTGTCACCTATGTAGTCTGCAGTCTTGCAAATATGCAAATATCTCTCTATAATGATGTCTTATTGACAAACAGTTTAATGTGTTGGAAACTAGACTCGTATATCTTCAATTGATGGGTGAATCACCCCGTAACTCTAAGTATATTTGGAGAAAAGCTCAGTGACATTAGACCCAAATTTCAGTAAAGCTTATGAACGTAACTTGTGATGACTTTCATCGACTTTTGTTCCACAACTCGTTGGACTTTAAAACTTAACAAACAACTATAATACGACTAAAGTAACTCATAATATAAGCTTCTTATCATGTTAAGAACCCTAGTCTCACCCCCAAAGATACGGGTATAGCATTCCCAACTTGTCGACTTTCGGCGAAACTTATTTTCTTCAATTCGTTTAGCTTCTAAACCTTCCAACCCTCTTGGTACTTGTTGTTCATGATCAGAAATATTTGTAACCTTCAAGGTAACATGATTAACTTATTTTATATAGTTTCAAAGATGATCTCTTATTATTATTATTATTATTTTTTTATCTTACTTTATTTTGCTTACGACGTACTCTTACGTAGGAAAATATGGAGTGTAACAGTATCAATTATGGATTTGTTGATGAGTTGCGACAGTCACAGGGATGCTCTGGTAGAAGTACTAAGCGGAGCAAGCGTTCTAGGTAATACTACCAGTGAGGCGCTAGCAGCAACTATTGGGAAGATGGTGGAGGCAAACAAGATTTACTTTCGGAGGGATGAACTTCCTGTGGAGGGAATGGATCACAACAAGGCTCTGCACATCACTATCAAGTGTGGACACAAATCTTATATCAGGTACTTGTCGTTGGGGGATATGGCGTAAACATTTTCCCATTCTCTACTCTGCAAAAATTAGGAATTTACTTGAGGGAAGTAAAAGAGAGCCATGTGAGATTAAGGGATTTCGATGGGTCACAGAAGGATGTGATCGGAGAAATCTATTTAGCTTTGCAAATTAGAGCAGTTGAGTTCCCGATATTGTTTCAGGTGATGGATATCTTTTCTTCATACAATCTATTGCTAGGAAGGCTCTGTACACACATGGCAGGGGCTGTTACTTCCACTCTCCATCAGTGTATGAAATTCGAGTGGAATTGCCAAGAGATTGTGGTACATGGGGAATGGAGCCAGTCAACTTACTTGGAAAACCTTATATGGAAGGATTGGATGGGGTCAAACAAAAATGGAGAAGAATGAACAGGATCACAGTATGCAGTCACCGTGTAGGTCGAAAATGGTAATTTGAGAAATGAGGAAGTATGATTATCGACGAGGGACTGGGCTGGGATCCCGATCAGACGGGATAACAGAGCCAATTCAACCAAAATGGTAAAAAGGTACCACCGACTTAGGATACCAACATACAACTGGAAGAACCTATAATGGTAACCCTTGGAAGAAAGTTTTCATGCCAAATCATGTTCCAGGCCCGGCTCAGAGCTCACCACCAGAAGAAGATATCATCAATGGGATGGGTAGATTGTTTGTGACAATGTTCGAGGAATGCTGCGGCAAAGACGATATCAAGACACCGACCATTCGGGATGCCGAACCAGGAGAGACCTTGCAGAAATGGACAACCCGTCCATCTCTGGTTCGTCGAGAGTCTTGGTTGTGTGGAATTGTAGTAATTTTAAAAATCGCATGGTCAATTGAGGCTTGAACTATGCCTATGAGTTTTTCTTAAATTTCCTCTTTGAACTCTGAGACGTTCCTTTTGATGAAATAAAAGAATTATTTTCCTGAAAATCATTGCAAATTTATCTTTGTGTTTATTTATACCCAATTTTTCTTTTCAGCTATCAAACTAATAAAAAACCGCATTCCACGATTATATCATGTAACGAAATCCTCGAGCAAAACGTCCCGGACTATGTAGAGTACGATGAGAATATGATGCCCGAGAATCTCCCACAAGAGATCAAACAGCTAAAAGTTAGAAGAAGCCCAACCTTGAAGAGATAGAGGTAATCAATTTGGGAAGTGAAGAAGATATAAAAGAGACTCAAATCAGCATCGATCGGAAGGTAGAATAGAAGGAAGAGTTGGTAGAGCTCCTCCGACAATACATCGATTTATTTTCTTGGTCCTATGATGACATGCCCGGATTAAGTATTGACATCGTCTCACATCGATTCCTACTGATCCTGCCAGACCACCAGTCAAGCATAAACCCAAAAATTTCAAGCCAAATTTGAGTCTAAGGATCAAAGAAAAAATCACCAAGCAGATAGAAGAAAATGTAGTAAGGGTCACAAATTATCCTACTTGGCTGGAGAACATTGTACTGGAACTGAAGAAGCATAGCAAGATTAGGATATGCGTGGACTACCAAGATCTCTACAAAGCTTGTCCCAGAGATGACTTTCCTCTGCCAAATATCCATATCCTTATTGAAAACTGTGCAAAATATGAATTAGAATCATTCGTGGATTGTTGCGCTGGACATCACCAGATTTTGATGCATGAAGAGGACGTAGAGAAGACATCATTCACCATACCATGGGAGTCTATTGCTATAGGGTCATGGCGTTCGGTCTCAAAATGCCGGTGCTACCTACATGAGGGCCATGACGAACCTTTTTCACGATATGATCCACAAGGAGATTGAAGTATACGTGGATGGTGTCATCATCAAGTCCCGAAAGAGTGCAGATCTTTTTAGTGGCTTGAGGAAGTTCTTCGAACAATTACGAAGGTACAATTTGAAATTGAATCCTGCAAACTGTGCATTTAGAGTTCCGCAGGAAAACTATTAGGTTTCATCGTCAGCAGAACGGGGATAGAGCTAGGATCCTCAAAGATCAAAGCTATTCACTACTTTCCTCCTCCCAAAAGCAAGAAGCACGTGATGAGCTTCCTCAGGAGATTGAATTACATCAGCAGGTTCATAGCCCAGTCAATAGTAATCTATGAACCGATCTTCAAATTATTGAAGAAACATGACGCTATGAAGTGGACATAATAATGTCATAAAGCTTTCAATAGAATCAAGGAGTATTTGTTGATTCCACAAGTGTTGGTTCCTCCAAAACTCTAGAAGCCGCTGCTACTATACTTGCCCGTCTTGGATAATGCGTTCAGATGTGTATTAGGATAACATGATGGGACTAGAAAGAAGGAGCAAGCTATTTACTATATGAGCAAGAAGTTCACACCGTACGAAGCTAGATACACCTTGTTGGAGCGAACCGTTGTGCTTTGACCTGGATTTCTTAGAAGTTGAGACATTACTTGTCGGCATATACCACATATCTAATATCCTAACTCGACCCACTCAAGTATATCTTTCAGAAGCCAACGCCTACATGAAAGTTAGCCAAATAGCATACTATTCTCAGTGATTTTGACATCGTGTACATGACGCATAAAGCTATCAAAGGACAAGCATTGGACGATCATCTTGCAAAAACATGGTGGAAAAATATTACGAGCCACTTAGCACATATTTCCCAAATGAAGAAGTGTTATTCGCTGGGGAGGACATTTCAGAGCCATACCCAGGGTGGAAAACGTTTTTTGATGGAGATGCAGATTTCAAAAAAGTATGAATTGGGGCACTCCTAATTTTCGAGTCGAGACAGCATTATGAAGCTTCAGCTAAGATATGGTTCCCTTGTACAAATAATATGGAATAATACGAGGCATGTATCCTTGGGATTAGAATGACGGTCGACATGAACATCAAGGAACTTTTGGTCAGAGGAGATTCTGATTTGCTGATCCACCAAGTTCAGGGTGAATGGACAACCCAAAATGTCAAGATCCTTCCGTACATGTATTGTGTAAAGGAGTTGTGTAAGAAGTTCACCAAGATTGAGTTCAAGCATGTTCCCAGAATCCAGAATGAGTTCGTCGATTCTCTCGCAACTTTGTCATCCATGATTCAACATTCGGACAAGAATTACATCGACCCCATTGAGGTAGAGAAACGAGATCAGCATGCATACTGTTTCCACGTGGATGAAAAGCCGTATGGCAAGCCTTGGTATCACAAAATTTAAAGGTTCCTCGAAGCAAGAAAATATCCAGAGAGTGCCACTAACGGTCAAAAGCGAGCAATAAGAAGACTAGCAAATCACTTTTTCCTTAACGGGGAAGTCCTATATAGGAGGAGCTCAAACTTGGGTCTTGTAGGTTGTGTAGATGCCACTGAGGCAATGAGGTTATTAGAAGAAATACATGTAGGAACGTGCGGGCCTCACATGAACGGTTTCACTTTAGCCAAGAAGATTCTAAGGACCGGGTTGGATGACCATGGAAACGGATGGCATTCGCTATGTGCAGAAGAGTCACCAGTGTTAGATCCATGAGGATTTCATCCGGGTTTCGCCGAATGTGCTAAATGTAATGGGTTCTCCTTGGCCGTTTTCCGTGGGGCATGGATGTGATTGGATCTATAGAACCAGCCTTATCAAATGGGTGTTGTTTCATTGTGGTAGCCAAGTTTAGATATGTTACTTACCTTAAAGCGCGTGAATCAATACTCTAAAAAGCCCTTCGCGCACGAATTGGCCTCTTAACGGCTCGAATATAGTCAGAAAACAACTTTATAACATCAATAATGCCATAGGAAACAGCCCCAAACAATAAAGCTTCGATCTTTACCAGGATCAAAAAGTCAATCCCGGGCCCGCACCCGGGAACTAGAAAAAACTCACAAATTCCGAACACCTATTCTAATACGAGTCCAATAATACAAGCTTCATCCAATTCCGTCTCCAAATCGGGGTTCAAATTCTCAAATCTCATTTATAATTTTTTTTTTTTTATTATAATCCTAAATTTCTTCAATTAGATTCATTGTTAGATTACGAAAATAAAGATTGAAATCATGATTAATAATCAAATCTCAATAAAAAATACTTACCCCAATCCAAATCATGAAAATCCCCTCCAAAATCGCCCAAATCCGAGCTCCGACTCTTAAAATATGATAAAACAACTAAAACCCCTGAAATGGAAATATTTAAGTTGCCTGTGCATCGTGATCACGGGATTACCATCGCGATCGCGAAGGCCAAAAGTACCAGCTCCACAAAAGAACCTACGCGAACATGTCCTCAGGCAAGTGATCGCGCTTCACTAGCTACCAAGCTACGTGAACGTGGTCCATCTCATGCGATCGCGAAGGCTAAAAACCTGACGCGCCCAACCAACCTTCCCTTCTATGCGAACGCGACTCCCTATACGCGAAGACCACTGCTCCTTAAGCTCCATGAATGTGACCTCTCTATTGTGAACGTGAAAAGAAAAACTCATTTGCCACCAAATACCCTCCGCAGTTGCGATACATCATCGGCGATTGTAAAGCACAATAGAACATCAGAAACCAGCAATTCCATAACATGGTAAAAAGACCCGAAACATACCCGAGGACCCCTGGACCTTGTCTAATCACTCAAACCAATACGAATAGATAACATAGACCCGATCAAGGCCTCAAATCACATAAAACAACATCAAAACTACGAATCGCACCTCGATTCAAGCCTAAGGAACTAATCTAAATTTTCAAATTCAAAACTTGCGCTGAACATGCCTAAACAACTTGAATGACCTGAAATATTACATAGAAGTCCCAAATGACAAAAAAGACCTATTCCAACTCCCATAACCACAATTGGAACCTGATATCATCAAAGTCAACTCCCGGTCAAACCTATGAACTTTTCAAACCTTCAACTTTCCAACTTTTGCCAAGAAGCACCAAATCAACCTATGAACCTCCAAATCTAAATATGGACATACTCCTAAGTTCAAAATCACAATACAAACCTATTAAAACCATCAAATGACCATTATAGGGTCGTCTACACAAAAGTCAAACTCCGGTCAATTCCTATAACTTAAGCCTCCAACCAAGGGACTAACTGTTCTAATTCAATCCAAAACCTCCTCGAACCCAAACCAACCATCCCCTCAAGTCACATAACATCAAATACACATATGTAAAGCATCAAATAGGGTAAAAAGGGCTAAAATACTCAAAACGGTCAACCGGGTCATTACATTCTCCCCCTCTTAAACAAACACTCATCCTCGAACAAGTCTAGAGTCATACCTGGGGCATAAAAAAGGTGAGTATATTTTCTCCACATATCCTGCTCAGTCTCCAAGTAGCCTCCTCGACCGACTGACATCTCAAATGAAGCTTCACCGATGCTATATTCTTCTACCTCAACTTTCAAACAGTTCAAAAATGGCCACTGACTCCACATCATAAGTCAAATCCTCGTCCAACTGCACCGTGTTGAAGTCTAATACATGTGATAGATCCCCATAATACTACCGGAGTATGGAAACATGTAACACTAGGAGAACTCCCAATAAACCAGGCGGCAAGGCAAGTCTATAGTCTACCTCCCCAAATCTCTCTAGCACCTCAAAAGGATCAATATATCAAGGGCTCAACTTGCACTTCTTCCAAAACCTCATCAAACCCTTCATGGGAGAAACTCTGAGTAAAGCCTTTTCATCCACCATATATGCCACATCACGAGCCTTCTTATCAGCATAACTCTTCTGCCTGGACTGCGCTATGCGAAGCATCTACTGAATTAACTTCACCTTCTCCAAGCATCACGGACCAAATCAGTACCGAACAACTTAGCCTCCCCAGGCTTAAACCAACCTAACGGAGAATGACATCACCTCACATATAAGGCCTCATAAGGAGTCATCGGATGCTCGACTGACAGTTGTTGTTATACGCGAACTCTGTTAACTGTAGGAACTGATCCCATGATCCCCCGAAGTCAATGATAAAGGCTTGTAACATGTCCTCCAATATCTGAATAGTACGCTTGGACCGTGTTTCTGTCTGAGGATGAAATGTCATACTCAGCTCGATCTGTGTGCGCAACTCACACTGCACTGCTCTCCAAAATTGCAATGTAAATTACGTGCCTATATCCGAGTTAATAGGCACGGGCACACCATGAAGGCGAACAATCTCACGAAGATAAATCCGAGCTAACTGTTCTAAAGATTAAGTAGTCATGACTGGAATGAAATGTGCAGACTTGGTTAGTGTGTCCATAACAACCCACACCATATCAAATCTCCTCAAGGTCTGGGGGAGTCCAACTACAAAATCCATAGTGATATGCTCCCACTTCCACTCTGGAATATCTAGCCTATGAAACAAACTACTCGGTCTCTGATGCTCGTACTTCACCTGCTAACGGTTCAAACACCAAGCAACATACTCAACAATATCTTCACCCTCCGCCATTAATAATGTTGCCTCAAATCACGGTACATCTTTGAAGCACCAGGATAAATGAAATACCGCGGACTATTGGCCTCCTCAAGTATCATCTTACACAACCCACCCACATTTGAAACACATATCCAAACCTGAAGCCTCAATACCCATCATAACCAATAGTATTGACTGGCAAGTGGGGATCATCATACTGACGCGCCTTGATGTGCTCAAACAAGGATGACCATGATACAACACAAGCAAGAACCATGCTAGGCTCCAAATATATCTAACCTCACAAACATGTTAGCCAAGGCCTGAACATCAAAGGCTAACAATCACTCCCCAACTAGAACAAAAGCAAGACTCCCTATGCTCTCAGCCTTCCTACTTAGTGCATCGGCCACCACATTGGCCTTCCCCGGATGATAAAGAATGGTAATATCATAGTGCTGTAGTAGCTCTAACCACCTCCATTGCCTCAAGTTCAGATCCTTTTGCTTGAATAAGTGCTAGAGACTCCTGTGATCCCCGAACACTTTACAAGGCATGCCATAAAGATAGTGCCGCCAAATCTTGAGCTCGTGAACAATGGCTGCTAACTTTCAAATTATGCACTAGGTAGTTCTTCTTATAAGGCTTCAACTAATGCGAAGCATAAAAAATCACTCTCCCCTCCTACATCAACACAAACCCAATGCTAATCTGTGAAGCATCATAATAGACTGTATAAGAACCCGACCCTAAAGGTAAAACCAGAACTGGAGCTGTAGTTAAGGCAGTCTTGATCTTTTGAAATCTCTCCTCACACTCATTAGACCATCTGAATAGGGCAACCTTCTACATCAATCCAGTTAATGGGGCTGCGATAGATGAAAACCCCTCCACAAAACGGTGATAACACCTAGCCAACCCAAGGAAACTCCGGATCTCAGTAGCAGTAGATGGTCTGGGCCAAATTTGTACTACCTCAATCTTATTTGGATCCACCTTAATCCCCTCACTGGATACTACATGACCCAAGAATGCCACCAAGTCTAACCAAAACTCGCACTTGGAGAATTTAGCATACAACTTCTTCTCCCTCCATGTCTGGAGCACAATCCTCAAATGATGATCATGATCCTCCCGACTGCGAGAATACACCAATATATCATCAATGAATACTATGATAAAGGAATCCAAATAAGGTTGAAACACGTTGTTCATCAAGTGCATGAAAGCTGCTTGGGCACTGGTCAACCTAAACGACATCACCAATAACTCATAATGGCCATTGCGGGTCTGGAAAGCAGTCTCCAAAATATCTGAAGCCTTGATCTTCAATTGATGATACCCCAATCTCAAGTCAATCTTCGAGAATACCCTAGTACCCTGGAGCTGAACAAACAAATCATCAATAGGCGGTAGTGGGTACTTGTTCTTGATAGTAACCTTGTTCAACTGCCTGTAGTCAATGTACATCCTCATAGAACCATCTTTCTTCTTCAAAAATAGTACCGGTGCACCCCAAGGTGATACACTAGGCTCGATGAAACCCTTAAGCAGTTTCTGTAACTGTTCCTTCAATTCCTTCAACTCCACTAGTTCCATGCGATATGGTGGAATATAGATAGTCTGAGTGCCCGACACCAAATCAATAAGAAAATCAATATCCCTATCGGGTTGCATTCCCGGAGGTCTGCTGGAAACATATCTAGAAACTCCCTCACTACCGGAATTAACTCAACAATAGGAGTATCAGAACTAACATCCCTCACAAAGGTTAAGTTCGCCAAGCACCCCTTCTCAACCATCCGCTGTGCCTTTGGAAAAGACACAACTTTACTAGGAACATGACCCAAGGAACCTCTCCCCCCACCCTAGGAAACTCCGACATTGCCAATGTCACGATCTTAGCATGACAATCAATAATATCATGGTATGGAGATAACCAATCCATACCCAAAATCACCTCAAAATCAACCATGATAAGCGATAAGAGATCAACTTTAGTCTCATAACCCCCAACCATACACAAGGTTGATATACACGATTTACCATAATTGAATCACCCATTGGTGTAGATACATGAACATGCATATCAAAAGAATCACGAGGCATATCCAAATAATGAACAAAGTACAATGACACATATGAATAATAACTAGGGTCAAATAACAATGTAGCATCCCTATGGCACACGAAAACAATACATGTGATCATGGCGTCAGAAGTAATTGCCTCTGGCCTGGCAGGAAATGCATAGCAACAGGCCTGCCCACCACCCAATTGGCCTCCCCCTCTAGGGCGACCTTGTTCTATACAACCTCCACCCCAAGCTGGTGGAGCGGGTGGTGTAGAAACTAGTATGGGACTTATATTCTTGCCTCCCTGCTTCATGGGACCTCCATGAAAATGGGGACAATACCTCCTCACATACCCCAACTCCCACACTCATAATAACCTCGACTGGGAATGACTGCGGGGCCTGAATTTGACCTAGTGAACGAGAATAAATGCTGGAAGAGCCTAGTACTGACGGATCCTGAACTGATGGAGTGCAATAAGAGCTCTGAGTTGAGTGTGCACTGAACAAAGACTGTACTGATTCTCCTCAGCTAGAAGGTGGCGAATGATAGACTAGTCTCTAGAAAAGCCCCCCTATTAACTAATCTCGACCTCCGGACGAGGCACCACTAAATCCTCCAGAATGACGAGGCCTCTTGTTAGAGGTCGTCTCCCTACCCTGACCTCTAATGCACTCGATCCTCCTAGCTATCTCCACATCCCAAGTAAAAGAAATATCATCCTCAGTCTCTCTGGCCATATGTAGCCTAATACCATATGGAAGTCCATCTATAAACTTCCACACCCTCTCCCTCTCAGTAGGGAGCAAGAGAGCTGCATGGCATGATAAATCCACAAATCTGGTCTCATATTGAGTAAAGGTCATGCTACCCTACTGAAGGCACTCAAACGGACTGTGAAAGTCCTCTCTCTGAGTGAAGGGAATGAAATTCTCTAAGAACAACTGTGAGAACTGATTAGGTGAGAGGAGGTGAACCTTCTGGCTTGCCCCAAACATACTCCTGCCACCACCTCTTGGATGCATCATGCATCTGAAGCAAATCCGTTGGACTCCACTATACCTATGTTGCACAATATCTCATGGAAAATCTTGGGGTTCCTTGAAAGGTGTACCAACAAAGCGAGGAGGAAATAACTTGGTGAACTTGTCCAACCTCCTTAGCCCTTCAGCTAACATTGTGGGTCTCTCTCTGTCTGAGCAGCAATAATAGACTAAACTGCCCTAACTAGTTGAACTGCTGGGGTCTGATACCCGTGAGCAATTTGCTCTAGATGTGCCTGGTAGTATTTTGGGCTCCTCCTCAGGCTTGAGAAACAGTTGGTGCTACAGGAAATATAACATCCTGGGCCACACTCTCCATGAGACCAACCAAGCGGCCTAGGGAGTCCTGAAGTACTAGGGTAGTGATGAACCCCTCCGAGACCTGAGCTGGTCCTACTGGCTTGGTAGTAACATGGATCTCCTCCTCTTGCTCTATCTGAGGTTCAACATCAGGTGCCACTTCGTGTGCTCTAGGATGAGCTCTACCTCTACCTCTGGCTTTACCTCGGCCCCGGCCTCTACCCTTGGTAGTGGCTGCAGTCTGGGGCTCCGGCTCCTGATAAGCTGAATGTGTCCTCACCATCTGTGAGAGAATAGAAGAGTAAAGGTTCAAACTTTAAATTTAACAAATGCGCATGACAAGAATGCAAGAAAGTGAAGTTTTCCTACCAGTTCGGTAGCCTCTCGAAAATAGGTACAGATTTATCCGTACCAATCCGTAAGACTCCACTGAACTTTCTCATGAATCGTGAGACCTACGCAAGCTAGGGCTCCGATACTAACTTGTCACGACCCAAACTCCCATCGGAGTCGTGACGACGCCTAACACCACTTACTAGGCAAGCCAACAATTAAACAATAGCATTATTTAAAAGAATGGGACTAAATAAATCTCAATAGTGGGATACTCATAAAATATTTAAAATAACAGCAATAACTTAGCTATAACCATCCCATGCTCTGGTGTGAACGAGTACATGAGCACTACTGAAACTCAAATACAGAGTCAATCCTCAATACAAAACTGTCTGAAAGATAAAAAAGTGATAACAATGATAAACAAAACAAAACTTCAAAGTATGCGAACGACAAAGCAGCTACCTCATAGTCTCCATAAGCTGGAACCGGTGCGAACCCTAGCAATCACCACATCAAGAAACACCTTGATCTGCACATAAAGTGCATAGTATAGTACGAGTACAACCGACCCATGTACTCAATAAGTAACAAACCTAACCTCGAGCTAAAAGCAGTGATGAGCTCGAAAGAAAGTCAGTGTCCAGCACCAATAATTGATAACAACACATGATATAATGATGATAATAAAAGTATATAGCTCAAGAGATATCATGTTCAGCTCGTTCACAGTTACAGAAAATTAGACATGCTTTCCAAGTATAACAGTCCAAGCCCAATTATTCACCAAAATCACTAAAACATGAGTTTATCAAGAAAATTGTGGTTTTCCAAACTTTCAACCACAGATAAGACATTTCATTTATCGTGTAGCATGAGGAAAATGCATCTCCCTGCCTACATATCAAATATACATGCCACGTCCATAACATCATAGTGAAGCCATCAAGTATACTCACTTAGCAAACTTACGGTTCCTGGTACAAGTGCCCCTTACCATCACACACACAACCACACTCAACACTATACGGGTGCCTGGCACAAATGTCCATCACCAAAGAATATATATGCCCCTGTACCTACGCTCACTATGAATACCAGACTCTAGAGGGGCGAATCATTGCCTAAGAGATAATAAAATATAAGTCAATAAGCAATATAACCGTTGCGGCGTGCAATCCCATCCAATTTTAATCACAATATGGCTATATGGCCCACACCAGTCATCAACCGCTCAAGTCTCAATGGTTAATGTCTCACAGAACTCATACCAAATAGTATCACATATAGAAGGCATCAACAACATGTGATATAACATACAAAAAATGTATAAATACTGAGATATAACATGCGGATGAAGAATTATAACTGAGAATATGACTACAATTAAGGCAAACAACTGAAAAAACAAAAATAGCTCTATCATGTCTCAAACAATTAAGCACATGGCCTAGACATAATTTCTAATATAAATCCTAGATCAAATAATCATACAAGTAGAGCGCATACGGATATAACGAGGCATGAAAGCAAACAAGTCTCATAGTATCCTAAAATCTACCCGGATCATGAATACTCAGGTGTACGCACACACGTCAATCACCCAGCACGTGCATCACCCCTAATACATCTCAATTATTGTAGTCCACGGGGATAATTACCCTCAAACCAAGTTCAGATATGTTACTTACCTCAAAGCGCATGAATCAATACTCCAAAAAAGCTCTTCCCGCGTGAATCAACCTCTGAACGACTAAAATCTAGTAAAAAACAACCTAATAACGTCAAATAATGTTGTAGAAAATAACCCCTAACAATAAATCTTCGATCTTTAGCAAAATCAAAAGTCAACCCAAAATTTCAACCCCAGGCCCGCACCCTGGAACCCGAAAAAACTCACTAATTATGATCACCCATTCCAATGCGAGTCCAACCATACAAGTTTCATCCAATATGACTCCGAATCGGGGTTCAAATCCTCAAATCTCATTTAGAAAAGTTTTTACTAAAATCCCCAATTTCTTCACTTAGATTCTTCATTAGATTGCTAAAATAAAAGTTGTAATCATGAATAATAATCAAATCCAAGACAAAAACACTTTACCACAATCTAAATTGTGAAAATCCCCTCCAAAATCGCCCAAATTCGAGCTCCCAATCTCAAAATGTGATAAAATATCTAAAACCCGCAAAATTAAAATATTTAAGGCTGCCCTAGCATTTGCATCGCTATCAAGGGACCACCATCGCGATTGCAAAGGCTAAAAATACCAGCTCCACAAAAGACCCTATGCGAACCCGGCCCTAAGCACGCGATCGCGCTTTACTTGCTGCCAAGCCTACGCGAACGGGTCTATCTCATGTGATTGTGAAGGCCATAAACTTGTTGTGCCCAACTAGCCTTCCCTTCTAGGCGAATGCGACTCCTTGTACGAGAATGCGAAGGCCACTGATCCTCAAGCTATATGAACGCGACCACTCCCTCACGAATGCGAAGAGCAAGAATTATTTGCCACCAAACTACCCTCCACGATCTCAATACATCATCCGTGATCGTGAAGTACACCCTAACATCAGAAACTACCAGGTCCAAAACATGGTGAAATGATCCGAAACACATCCGAAACACACTAGAGGCCCTCGGGATCCTGTCCAACCAGACCAAAAAATCCCAATACATAACACGGACCTGCTCGAGGCCTCAAATCACATAAAACAACATCAAAACCACGAATCGCACCTTGATTCAGGTTTAAGGAACTAATCCAAAGTTACAAATTCAAAACTTGCGTCGAACATGCCTAAACAACTCGAAATAATCTCAAAATTTTCATACAAGTCCCAAATTGCACAATGGACCTATTCCATCTCCCAATACTACAATCTGAACTCGATATCATCAAAACCAACCTGGTCAAACCTATGAACTTTCCAAACCTTCAACTTTTCAACTTTTGCCAAAAAGTACCAAATCAACCTACGAACCTCCAAATCCAAACGACTAAGTCCAAATCATCATAAAAACCTATTGGAACCATCAAAAGTAAATTTTGGGGTTGTCTACACAAAAATCAAACTCTGGTCAACTCGTACAACTTAAACCTCCAACTAAGGGACTAAGTATCCCAATTCAATCTAAAACCTCCTCAAACCCAAACCAAACATCCACATAAGTCACATAAAAATAAATACACATATGTAAAGCATCAAATAGGAGAAATGAAGCTGAAATATTCAAAAGGACTGGTCGGGTCGTTACACATAGAGCTACTCCTAATCCTGAATATAAGCTGTTGTGGACTAAGGGGTTGCCTTTCAAATTTCCTTCTTCCTTTGGAGATTATGGAAGGGGAAACTTCCTATTCATGATATGTGGAGGATAAATGGTTACTCAACTATTTCTAGGTGGTGGTGTTACTTGCAGCCACAAGAAGAGACATTGCAGCACCTATTCCTAACTAGTTCCACTGCTTCTAGGGTGTGGAAGACATTCTTTGATGATGTAGGTATAATTTTGAATTTGGTGCAGGTACATCAAACTATAAGGGCATGGTGGAAAGCAGAGTATTGTTCCAAATTCAGGCCATTGTTTCAGGCTGTTCCAACCATTATTACATGGGAATTATGGAAGAACTGACACATAATGAGGAATGAAGGAACAATTTCATTCAATAGGGTGGTGCATGAGGTAAACAATACACTTCACTACTTGGCAAAGGTGAGATATCCATGGCAGTCCCATATCCCTTTTCTTTGGCCAGACATGATCAAATTTTTTGAAGGCTACAAGCCCTATGTTTTCACTAGAAAATTCACATGGTAATTCCCTCATGATGGATGGTACAAATGTAACACAGATAGGGCTTTTTAGAGGCAATCCAGGTTGTAGTTATTTTGGTTTTTGTGGAGAAATAGTATAGGGGACTTGGTGTATGATAGGGCAATGGGGATAGGAGAGACTACTAACGTTGTGGCTGAGGCAAAGGCAATAGTTGAAGGGTTGGCATAATGTGTATATCATGATCTTCTTCCTCTCTTATTGGAGACTGACTCATTAGTGATGAAGAAGATCATTGAAGGAGAATGGTATCCTCCATGCTGTAATGTGGTAGAAGTGAAGAGGATTCAGGAGATAAAGGATCACTTCAATGTGATCTTTCAACATGTGCTAAGGGAGGGCAATGTTGCTGATGGTGTTTTAGCTAACCTTCTGTTTTCTTTTGCAGGTACTATCACATTTTACTCCTTTGCTGAACTATTTAGTGTAAGGAGGAGATTACTCAATCTTGACAAGGCTCAAATCCCTAATCATAGGGTTAGGATTGCAAAGAGGAAGACACTTAATGGATGAAAATGTTCAATAGTATACTTCCTGCCTTTGCTAGCTTCTTCTTTCTTAATTACTTATGTATGTTGTTAAAGCTGCTTTCCAGTGGTATTAACATGTTTTCATGCCTATTCTGGTGGTGTTGTAACAATATATAGAACATATAGCGCAAGCAGGCAGTCGACTCAATCAAGTACAAGCTCAAAAGGTGATATACTACCGCTTCTGTTTATTTGGCTTGTTCATGGAGTTCTATTGGTAGTAGCTTTGACTACTGGAAATGCATATACACAATGCTTTTGATTTGCATTTTTTCTGACAAGGAGGGTTATTCATGACAACCTCAATGAAGGACCTATTCTATTGCTAATTGTGACTCCTATATGCTACTATTTTTGGTGGAGAACTTCTATGGATTAGTTTGGTGATTGGAGATTCCAACTAGACTTGATTGTTGGCCTGGAAACATTGGTGCCTGGTGAGAACTATTAGAGGTGCTACTGCACAGGTTTTTGCCCCTAGCTTGTGGATTCACACACCTCATTTCTTATGTAGCTATTGATAAGGTTAACTTTGGGATTCCAAATTTAACATATTATATTGTTAGTCTATTAGTTTTACTTCTTATTGCTCTTACTTGATACAACTTGTAAAGACACGAATGATTGGTTTTGTTTTGATATATATATATTAGCAACTAGGCAGCCTGCCTAGTGGTATATTTTTTTAAAAATAAAATTCTACACCAATAAACACCATTAAACAACCAATACCATTATAGAATGTAATAAGAAATGAATATACATTGTATAATTTTGTATATACACATGTTAGTAGAATAGTGTATACATAAATTGTAATGACCCAGCTAGTTGATTTGAGTTTTAATATCGCGTACTCTAACTTCTGGAGTAGGTTTGTTTGATGTATGACTTGAAGGTAGGAGTGGTTTGGAACCTTATCTTGTCATTTGGAAGGTTAAAAGGCTAAATTCCCTCTCACATTCAGATGCAACAGCAGCAACCAGATTTCTGCAAACTCAACAATACAAACACCACTGCCATCCAACTACAAGGCAGCCTCAGATAACAACCCTCAAATTGGCCTCCCCCAAGGCCAACAGCAGCAACAACAGCAGATTTAGCAGACAAGACATCATCCTAAATCCAGAACCTACAGCAGCAACCAGAACACTGCCCACTCAACATCACAAACAACACTGCCATCCAACTATAGGGTGGACTCAAAGCAAAATTGAAGATTGCTCGCGCTTTTTTGACACACTTTTGAGAACTCTAGAAGTCACAGATAGATTTCAGATGCACATACAAGGGATCACTTCCCTAAATCACATAATAGAAGCAGGAACATATGTACTTTTTTGTATAGCTGACCTAGAACAATATATGCGATTGTCTATCACTATAAACTAGACAAGCGCAACATCATCATAGGTCTAACCCCTTACCACATTGTAGGTGTATTTAGTTATCACACTAGGATGACTAAGTGTACATTTACTCTTTTATTGGAGGTAAGGTTTATGTCCCCCTCCACTTTTGTATTATGCTTCTATTAATAAAATTTCTATTTAGCTAAAAAAAAGGCTAAATATCGATTCTACCTCTCAATTCTAGTAATAACGCTTTGGTCCATATTTTGAAGCTTCGAGCAAGTTTATGTGATGTATCTGAACTTATATTTATGTTCTGATTATAAGCCGAGGTGCCTGAGAGTATTTTAGTACTACCCATTAAAGTTGGAAATTTATAAATTTTTAAAGTTGAATTGAGTTGTCGTTTAAGATTGTAGCACTTAGGTTCGTATTTCGAGCATATGAATAAGTTTATATGGAGTATTTGAACTAGTCAAGATGGTTTGGAGGGCTCGGGTGAGTTTCGAGGTGTCAAAGAAGACTTTACGTGAAACTAGAGAAAATATGCTATGCAGTAAACCTGGCGCATCATGTCTTGTGGTGCATGGGGCGCCGCTCCCCTCCCCCTTTTATGCATTTCTTTAGTCTTTAGGGAGCCAAAGCTTGACTTTACTAAACTAATAAATAAGGCTCGCGCTAGGCGCTTACCTTTTTTGGCTGTAGGGTGGGGATAGCTTGCTGGGTGAGACTGATAGAAAGAAAGGACGGGGGAAACCATGCATGGTACTTCTCGACCCTGTTTCCGAGGGACAGTTGAACTAGCGACTCATGAATGCTGTCGGGTTAGTCATTTTATCAACTTTTTTGGCTAGTTTCATAAATAGTCCCAATTTTTACTCAAAGTTCATTTTAGCATTTTTGGAGCTACGGAGCTCGAATTGAGGCGACCTTTAATGGGTTTTCCATCCACGATGTTCTGATAAGTGATTCTAACTCAAATCTTTGATTTATCATGAACTTATCTTCAATGTTGTCTTAGAAACAAGGGAACAAAGAGGCTAAGGTAAAGTTCTAGTCCAAAAGTTAAGAAAGTGTATTTTTATGATTTGAATATCGATTGGATTTGGATTGAGAATCTGATTACATATTTAGACTCGAGAGATTATGCATCACTAAGATATGGCCTTAGTTTAGGGTTTGACTATGTGAATTCAAGGTTGGCTTTTGTTGACATTGACTTAAGCTTATCTTTTCCTTAGAAAATTGAGTCCTATAACTTGATTTGACATCATGAAGCATTCTTTAGCCTAGATCGGACTTGTTTGATGGACTTGAAGTAAGGAAAGAAGGTTTTTGAAGAATAGAGCTAGCTTGGACCGAGGCAAATTGAGACTTGGCCTCAATAAAGGAACTTTCCTAAAATTATGTTGACTGATAACTGTTATGTGTTTGGAGGTAACGTATATGTGGGGTGAGAAACGTATACGCAGATGCCATGTGGTTCCATGCTTGGGTAGAATGATAAGCTTCAAATGTTTTACTTGTTTCTACTTGCTTTACTTATGTCATGGCTATATGTGCATCTTTACATGCTAGTATGATGTTAAAGGCATCTCCGATATGCTAGTTTAATATGGTAGGATATTATATGTCATGCAGTTGCTGTAGGACTACTTGAGCATCTTATTCATGCTAGTCTAATTTTATATGCGTCTTTCACATGCTTGTATAATATTATGGATTTCGTGTATCAATTTTACATGGTTAAACTATTTATTCCTACTCTTTTTATATGCACATTGTTAGCATATATTATTCTCGTTACTTGTTTTATTATGAGCTACTTAGCTATTAGGGCGTGTGAATCTACATTCTCGTTGAGGTGTCAATTAAGGAATGTATATCATGTTCTGTAGGGCATAAAAGATTTATATTCCTGTTTGTGTGTGGATAAGTATCTACCCTACAAGAGTTACTATACACCGGAATAACGTCAGCACTGTCAACGCATGTTCAGAAATCGACATGTTTCTGGTTTGATCATGATATCATTGATGAGGTTGAGTACAAAGGTAGAAACCTTTTTCTGTTTTTAGTGAATTTTATATACGTATTCATGTATTTTTATATGCTTACTTACACATAATATTAGATATATGAGATTTTGTTGTATTGCATACATGTATTTGATTATTCATTGAGAAAGCATGTAACATATAACATGCTTAGACTGTGCATATCACTTATAGATGTTGATTTAATGAAATTATCATATGTGCTAAGTCAAGAATCAATTAACAATCCAATATATAGAGAAGTTATGCATCCAGTATCATCAAATAATCAAACTCTCAAAGAGAGAAGATATGCACAAAGTATCAATTAATCCTTCCACGATTTCACATAGAGAAGATATGTGTGAAATAGCAATTAATACTTTAACTAGTGCTTATAGAGAAAATATGCAGAAAACCATGTATACATTTAAGAATTTTTCAAATAAAGAAGAGATGCAATGTCAAAGAAATGATCAACTTTACCAAAATCCACATCCAAAAAACCTTCAGTTTCTCACAAACTGCGGGTACACCATCAAGAGAGAAACATGAGAGGGTGACTCTATGGGGATGGATCCTTATCCATACACTGCAAGAAAAACTCACGTGCTGCACAAATAACTCACGTGCAATTAATAACAACCGCACAGACTACTCACGTGTTGCACGGACAACTCACGTGCAATTAATAACAACCGCACGGACAACTCACGTGCTATCATAACTCGGATCTGCACAGATTGCTCATGTGCTATTAGTCTAGTCCATATCACGCAGAATGCATATATATAAGAATACATGTTCATGAACAACAAATATCAAATTATATACTCATGGACTGATATAAGTGACATGCTAAGGTGTATGCCTGTGCGAAGTGTATTACCATAGCTTAAATTAAGCAATTTCATCACAAAATAGCAGTTATCATGTGTAATCAGGGGATTAACCCATATATAACCTCTAACATGATCAAATTAGCTCATAAAGGGGTACAAACAGTAGACACATAATAGCATGTGGCTTAACAATCACTTCAAGGTGTATCGTAGCCTAAGCACTACCCCCAGCGTGGATAATACCCCGGTGCAGGAACATGGTTTCAACCCTCACATGTGCGCCACCCATAGGACGTAGCTATCACTATTGACTCAGGAAACAAGTGCCTTAACCAATTTTAGGTAAGATACTTACCTCAAAAAAGCCAAATCAATACTTTATAAGCGCCTTCCCCTGCAAATCGACTTCCGAACGCCTCGAATATAGCAAAAAGCAACTCAATAAAATCAACTAATTCCATGTAAATCAAACCCAAATGATAAAGATCGAATCTTTAATCAAATACTCAAAGTAAACAAAAAAAGTCAATCCGAGCTCGCAGCTTGGAACCCAACAAAACTCACAAATTCCGACAATCCGTTCGAATACGAGTCCAACAATACAAGTTTCATCCAAATCTTCCATGCCAAAACTCTTTTCTTCTTTAAAATTCCTTGATTTAAAGCCAAAATCAATGTTATATTTATGTTATAATCATAAATTCGAGTTAGGTTTATTTACCCCCAATAAAATAGATGAAAAATCCTTCAAAAATCACCTTTTCCTGAGCTTCAAAGTCTTGTGAGAAAAATTGACTAAATTCCGGAATAAGCAAAAAAATAAAAAATACAGCAGCCGTCTGAGCTCGAACTAGATCCTAGATGATCCAAAAACTCACATTTGATAAGCCCAACATAATCCTTGCGAGATTATACTCAGTATAGCCTTTTGAATCACCCAATTTGGCCTTAAAATGAGGGAGATATTATGCTTTGAAGTTTTAAAGGAAGCCTGAAAATTTTGGGGACATAACTTGTATTTTCGTAATTATTGTACCAGAAAATCTGTAATCACAAAATCTTCATTTTAGCACCCCAAAACTCATTCGGAATCTTCCGCACACAAACCATATACGCAATTCAATCATAAAACATGCTACGAACTTGCTCACGCATTTAAAACACCGAAAAGAGGTCGTCTTGACCCGATATTGACCGTGGTCAAACTCCAAATCCGTAACTTAACTAGTCTCTCAACCAATGATCCAAAATACACCCGCACCATTTGAGATACCATTCGACCATACTAACAAGTACAAATACATTATCCAAACTTGTCAAAAGGCTAAAACACACACAGGAACATCACAACAAGAATCAAGGCTCAAACCGAATAGAATTTCTCTTAAGTTGTTAAATCTTCAATCATTCAAAAGAGTGTCCGAATCATACTTCCACACTTCGTATTACTTCCAAACATTGCACACGATTTCAACTAAACTATATAGACCTATCAAAAGTCTCAGAATACCAATTGGAGTCCAATAACATTAAAGTCAACTCTTGATCAAACATATGAACTCTTAAGTTATTCAAATTTCCACTTTCGACAAATAGTGTCTAATTCTTCTAAGAACCTCCAAAACCAAATACAAACATACATATAAGTCCAAAATTATCATACAAACCTATCGGAACCATCAAGACCCGATTTCGAGTCTTTTTACCCAAAAGTCAAACCTTGGTCAACTCTTCTAACTTAAAGCTTCCAAATCGAGAGTCGTTCTTCCAAATCAATCTCGAACCACTTGAAAACTAAAATCGACCATACACGCAAGTCATAGTACATCATATGAAGTTACTCAAAGTTTCAGACCACCGAATAAAACACTAAAGCTCAAAACGACCGATAAGATCGTTACACCTAGAGTCTATATTTCTATTTATATGTATTAAATATATGATATATTTTGTTCATTTCATCATTGTATTCCTATTATTAATAGCTCATGAATTGTGACACCAATTCATAGGGGTTGTTGTAAGGGTTATTCTCCATTTTAACTTTATTAATTATATGTCTTCCATTTAAGTTGTATATATGTGTGTTGGTTCGCCTAATGAGTTGGGTTAGGTGCCATCATGGATTGAAGGGATTTGGGTCGTGACAAAGTAGTAACAGAGCTTAGGTTTCACAAGTCTTACGACTCATGATCATATTCTTAGTGGAGTCTTATTTATTGATAAGTAGAGCTCTATATCTATATGTGAGAGGCTATAGATGCATTTAGAAAAGTGTTCCCTTATTTCATTTACTCAACGTGCTATAGAACTGGGAGTTGGATTTTTACATTCATTATTGTGAGGACAAGTTCTCCGTTTGGGCACCGGTAGCTTGTGATGATGTTGCTGGTAAGGTGCGAGATACTTTTCCAATGATATAGGAGTAGGTAGTCTAAATGATAGATGGCTAGGTACATACTACAACTTAGGCTCGGGGGACTCAGTTTATTGAGGTTGTGATTTATGATACTTTAGTTTGATATTGTTGTCCCTAGGAGTGATGATAAAGTAAGTTACGAGATAGCTATTTTACATGGTTAGTTGCTTGGGATTGAGTGGAAGAATCCATAACCTCAAAAGGAATATAAAAGATAGTGCTGCCAATTGGAATCGATACAGTTAGCCGAACAACTATATGATAAATATTAGAATGTCTAAGGATGTCATGACCCAGCCTAGGGCCGCGACGGATAACTGACACTAAGTGATGATCATCACTAAACCTGCTGATAATCTACTAATCATGAATATAAATTGATAAAATGAACAAGCATAAACATAGCTGATAAGAACTTTACAATCTAGAAAGCCGACAAGGGTAACACAAGCCGACATATAAAAACATACTGACTGCACATGTGCATATCTACAGGCCTAAGAGTGCAAAACCGAACAAGTACTGGACGGAACATGGCCCCACCATACCCAAACTAGTTGACTGTACACACACCAAAAGATAAGTAACTCCAGGAGTAAGCTGAGTGACCCCAACAGCTGGTGGATGGCCTACTGATGTGGCTCAAACGCTGATCTATCTGTACCTGTGCGGCATGAAATGCAGAATCCCGGAAGGGATGTGAGTATGATATGTACAAAGTATGTAGGGTGGAAAGCATTTGTAAAGCATACTAATATTTGACTGTAAGCTGAAAATATGAATATAAGCTGTAATCGAAACAAGAGTCTGAATAAGAAACTGATCTGGAACTAAATCAAAGTTTAAGCTGAAACAATGCATAAACTGAACTACTAAATGAACTGGTATCTGTCTGGCGTTATAGGCTATATCCCCCAATCAGGTTACTGTACATCTAGCTTGCCTCATGTATAGTCATGCGATGTAACTGTAGCTATATACACGTATATAATATGTCTGGCTGTTGTTATGGGCTATATCCCCCCAACAGGTAAATATATAATCAATAGGCTCGACTAGTGTAATGGGATATCTCCCCCAAGCATATAATCAATAGGCCTCACTGGCGTTATGGGCTATATCCCCTTGCATAATCAATGTAAGCATGCACATGTGGAAGAATCATAGGGACTCAACAGATCATGAAGTAAACCATAAATGGAATCACAAACATAATCTGATGCTCGTCATCCATAAGTTGGACGAAGGAGCCTATCCCAATTTTAGGGAGAAACTGAGTATATACAGGAGATACTAAGGCTAATTAACTCATTAGGATCTCTCTAGAATCAATTTAGAACCAAGGAACTCAAAATTTGTCCAACTCTTCAAATTTCCAAAAATTTTTGACAGAGTTTCCCCTAAAACTGGATGATCCCCAAAAAAATATCAAGAACCAAAATATACACGATAATGGATACCCATCCAAGATGATAATATAAAACTAAAGGAGATCTAGTTCTCCACAATAGTGTCAAACGATCGACAAAATGAAATTATGAACGTAATGTCGGCTCATAGTGGCTAACATGTAACATGAAAGTCTAAATATGATTTAGGAATAATCTAACCATCAAAACATGATAATTAAGATTATATAATCTTAAATAAATCTAATAGGATCATATGAGGGTTATTTATACATAAAAACATCAAAGGAATGGAACAAATGGAAGTCCGGATGACATAGACCAAATGGGCGATTCGCCCTTTTTTGTTTTCATTGTGTTTTGAGGTTCCAACCTAAACAAGTTTTTCTTCCATTCTTAACATATGTAAATAAATACTATACAAGGATATAATACATTATGAAATTTCCCTTGAATAACTCTTAAAATATCAAGAAGAAAGGCTAGAACATAGCTAAACCAAATCATGCCGAAAACGAAACGAAACCCCTACATACCTCTTGTGTTCTTACATCTAAACCTTGTTCCCTTTGATCCAAACCCTTAATTATTCTTGTATAGCTAAAATACAGAGGTGAAAATCTTTCTTAGCAATGAATTTCTTTCCATAACCCGAGTTATAAGGATAAATGAGGATGGCAAAGTCTTAACGATGTCGTAAGGATTTCTTTGATGTGTTCGCTTCTTGATTTTGAGTAGCGTATGATGGACTTGCTTCAAAACCCTAAAGAACTTCTTGGAGAGATATGGAAGCTCTGTTTGTGCGTGAATATTCTAGAAAATGAGGAAAAAGAAGAGTGTCTTCTATTTATAGTAAGGTTGAAAAGTCAACCACATGTGTGCTTCACCGACTCTTCTTCTGACGCTCATATCTCTTAATCCGAACGTCGTATGAACGAAAAGTCAAGTGAGTTTGAAACTAAATTACAAGACCTTCAACTTTGTATATAATATATCCCCAAAATACATCATATAACACACTAAATTAATTTCTCAAAAAGCTTCGTTATAAGGCAAATCCTTATCGGTTTTTTTGCAACTTATATCCGATTTTTTCCAAACTTTATATTCTATATCCAATCATCATATTTAGTTATATTGTAACTTTAAAATCATTTTAATCATGATTGGCAAGTCATTTACACAATATACAACATCACAGAAGTATGAGGTGTAACAATCTCCCTCCCCCTTAAGAACATTCATCCTGGAATGTTGACTGAGGTAAATAGAAGCATTAAGCAAAGATCCGTTACATTCCTGGAGTTGTGAAGATATGAATATTTCTAGATCTCATATCCTTCTCACCTTCCCAAGTCATCTCTTCCACATTATTGCTCTGCCATAACACTTTCACTGAAGGAATATCTTTCGTCCTCAACCAACGAACCTACCGATCTAAAATGGCAATAGGTACCTCATAAGTCAACTGCTCGGTGATCTGTACATCATCAACTGTTACAACTCAAGAAGGATCTTCTACACACTTCAGAAGCATGGAGACATGAAACACTGGATGTACCTCTTGAAGGTCTGCTGGAAGGTCTAACTCGTATGCTACACGACCAACTCGTCTGATGATCTGGAATGGACCTATATACCTAGGGCTAAGCTTGCCCTTCTTTCCAAATCTCATAACACCTTTCATAGGCGACAACTTTAGGAACACCCAATTGCCAACCTGGAATCTATATCTCGGCATCGGTTGTCTGCATATGACTTCTGTCAACTCTGGCTGCTAGAAATCTCTCCCTAGTCAGCTTAATCTTCTCCACTACCTATTAGATCAAATTTGGGCCTATCAACTGAAACTCTCCATCATCGAACCATCCTAAGGGTGATATGCACTTGCGTCGATACAAAGCTTTATAAAGCGCCATCTATATGCTGGAGTGATAACTATTGTTGTATGAAAACTCCATCAACTGTAAGTGTTCATCCCAGTTGCCTTTGAAATCTAACACACACGCCTTTAACATGTCCTCGAGCATCTGTATGGTTCGCTCAACCTGTCCATCTGTCTAGGGATGAAAAGCTATACTCAAATTCAACTGCGTCCCCAAACCTTTCTGGAATGATCGCCAAAAGTTAGCTGTAAACTGTGCACCTCTATCTGAAATGATAGATACTGGAACATCATGGAGGCATACAATCTCCCTGGTATACGATCTAGCATAATGTTCTTCTTATAGGTAGTTCTAATATGCAAGAAATGAGCTGATTTAGTAAGCCTGTCAACTATAACCCAAATAAAATCATACCTGCTTCGCGTACGAGGCATGCCTGTGATAAAGTCTATATTCACTGCTTCCCACTTTCATATTAGGATCTCTAACTCCTGTAACAAACCGCTAGGCTTCTGGTTCTCAAACTTTACCTGGTGACAGTTAGGACACTGGGCCACGAACTCTTCTATGTCATGTTTCATTCTGTCCCACCAATAAATCGGCTTAAGATCATGGTAAATCTTAGTACAGCCTGGATCAATGGTGTACCTACAATGATGTGCCTCTGCCATAATTTGGCTACGTCACCCTGCAACATCTGGAACACAAAGCCTATCTTCATATCTGAGGACTCTGTCACTAGAAACTCTGTAAGGTGACTTTTTTTTTCCTAGCTACCTAACTGTACTCAATTGGAACTAGATCTTCATATTCATATTGCCTTTGTTTCATTTCAGCCACTAAATAAGTGGCAGCTAAATTCTGAACTGCAACTCTTATATTCTCTGAATCTATAAACCTAACTCCCAAGCTGGCTAACTAATGGAGTTCATGAGCTAACTCCCTTTTCTAAGGCTGCAAGTAAGCTAAAATCTCCATGGACTTACGACAGCGACCACTAACTACAATATTAGCTTTACCTGTATGATAAAGAATGTCAACGTCATAGTCCTTTAGAAGCTCTAACCACTATCTCTACTGCAAGTTCAACTCCCTTCGGCTTAAATTGTACTGGAGGCTATGATCTTATAGATATCAACATGAACACCATAGAGATAGTGCCTCCAAATCATCAGTGCATGAATAATCACCACTAGCTCCAAGTCATGTGTAGGATAATCCCGCTTCTGCTTCTTCAACTGTTTGGAAGCATAAGCAATTACCTTTCCGTGCTGCAGTAGCAGACAACCTAGGCGAATCCAAGAAGCCTCACAGTAAATAACATAACCCTCGGATCCCTTTAAAAGTGTAAGAATTGGAGCTGTAATCAACCTGTTCTTCAACTCCTGGAAACTCCGCTCACATTTATCAGACCACTGAAATATTGTTACTTTTTGCGTTAATCTAGTAAGTGGCGCTGCAAGGGAAGAAAGCCCTTCTATGAACCTCTAGTAATACGCTGCCAAACCCATAAAACTATGTACTTCAGTTGGCATCGTAGGTCTAGGACAATTCTTCACTTCCTCTATCTTCTAACCATTTAGTTTTATGCCCTCTAATGATACTATATTTCTAAGAAATGCTACCAAAGTCAACCATAACTCACACTTCAAGAATTTGGCATACAACTTTTAGTCCCAAAGAATACCCAACATTGTGCGGAGATGCTCTACATATTTCAATTTGGACTTGGAATATACCATAATATCATCAATAAAAACTATCACAAACATGTCCAGATAAGGTATAAACACGATGTTCATAAGATCCATAAACACCGATGGGGCTTTAGTCATCCCGAATGACATCACTAGAAACTCGTAATGGCCATACCTGGTACTGAATACTGTCTTAGGGATGTCACACTCTCTGACTCTAACGTGATGGTAGCCTGACCTCAAGTCTATCTTTGAGAAGTACTTGGCACCCTGAACCTGATCGAATACGTCATCAATTCTCGGAATGGGATATTTGTTCTTGATCGTGACCTTGTTTAACTATCTGTATTATAGGCACATATGTAGGGAGCCATCTTTCTTTTATACAAATATGACTGGTGCTCTCTAAGAAGAAGTGCTGGGGATAATGAAACCCTTATCAAATAGATCTTTCAACTGCTCCTTAAGTTCCTTTAATTTTGCTGGTGTCATCCTGTAAGGAGGAATATATATTGGTTGCATAACCGACACTATATCGGTGGGAAAGTCAATTTCCCGCTCTGGAAGAAGACCTAAAATCTCATCTAGAAATACGTCAGGGAACTCATTCACTACTAGAGCTTATTTAAGAGTTGGCATTCCGTTCTCTATGCCTCGAACATGAACTATTTGGCGATCATCTTCCTCACGTTAAGGTATGAAATAAATATACCTTTTTGCGATGCAGAAACACCTTTCCATTCGATAGCTGACCTTTCTTGAAATTGAACTGTACCATCTTTGCTCTACAGTCAACATTAGCATAGAAAGAAGTCAACCAATCCATACCAAGTATAACATCAAAGTCAACCATTTCTAACTCAATCAAGTAAGATGTAGTACTATGATTGCCAATCACAATAGTGCAACCTATAAAAAGACACCTAGATACTACTAAATCACCAACTAAGGTGGCATTAAAAGGTTTATTGGCTTCCAGTTCTATCCCAAACTTAGTAGCAACAAGGGGAGTAACATATGATAACGTAGAACCACGATCTATCAACACATACACATTATGAGAATTCACTAATACATGTAGCCACGTCTGGTGAAGCCTCCCGTTCCTGATGACCAACTAGAACGTAGGTGCGGTTCTAGGGTCCTCCTATAGTAGGAGCTCTGCCTCGGCCTCTACCACAACCTGCTGGTATCTGAGGAACTTGCCCTTGCGGGCGTGTTGGTGCTGAAGAAGCTGCAACTGATCTCGCTTGCTGAACTGCACCACTACCATCCGTAGAGGGGCAATCTCTCATAAAATGCCCTGACTCGCCATAAACATAACATGCATATACACCCAAATGGTGTCTATCACAACCAGAACACCTAGGGGAAAATGAACCACCATAACTAGAAATATCTCGAGGCTAGGATCCTGTAGCCCATGATGCTTGACTAGCTCTAGACTATGGGGGTTGATCAGATATCGGCCCCTAAAATCATGAAGAAGTAGTAGTTGCTGGCTGCCTGACACTCTGCTGTCTACTAGCATCAGATGTCTCACCAAATAAACTTGAAAATTTGCCTCTCTTGCTTGAGCTTCTATCTCTGTCAGCCCTCTTCTTCTGTTTCCTTTCCTCAAGTGCTAAGGCGAGTGTCTGAGTACGTGCAATGTCCATACTCGACTGCATAGATACATTTATACACTCATTTACTAAGTGAGGATCAAGTCCTGATACATACCTGTGTACCCTATCCTCCATGTCTGTACAACTATAGGAGCAAACCTCGCCAAAGAATTAAAGCGGAGGTTGTATTCTGCGACACTCATACCCCCTGTCTCAATGTCAAAAACTGATCTAATCATTCTCTACATGTCTCTATAGGTAAGTAATGGCAGAGGAATGCCTCTAGGAACTCCCTCCATGTAGCTGGAGCAACATTTACTCCCCTAGACATCTCCTAAGTGGTATACCAACATTCTGCTAGATCATGTAACCTATATGCTACAAATTCAACTAACTCTCTATCTGTGGCATGCATAAATCTGAGGGCTCTAGCTACTCTGCCTAGAAAATCCTAGGGATCCTCTGTTGTACTAGATCCCGTGAAAGCTGGAGGCTCTAATAAGAGGAAATCATGAATTCTAGAACCCGTATCGTCATCCGGAGGACCTATACACTATCGTATGGCCTGAGTAGCTGCAATGCTAGTCAACAATCCGACAGCCTCCCTAGTGTCGTCATGCTGAGGAGCCAGAGGTGCAGTAGCTGGAGCACCCCTAACCTCTCCTTGAACAGACGGAGTCTGTGAAGCTCTGAATGGAACCTTATGTCTGAACTCCTCATGCTCATCTAACTCAGGGGGTACTCTACTAGTACCCTGGCCAGCAATGACTTTGCGTTTCTGGTAAGCTGTGAGTCTCTTCGGCGGCATCACGACATATAAAACGTTTCGTTAGAAGGTTGAATTCTTATAACATAGCTCTATCTCACAATGAGAAGAAGGAAGGAAAACCATCCTATAATGCCCTGTAGTATCCTGTTCATAAGTATGGTGCGCAACATACTCCTGAACAAGACTCTACTAGACACAAAGTGTAGACACCCTAGGACTAATCTACTATGATACCATGTTCATCACGACCCAGCCTAGGACCGCGACGGATAACTGACAGTAAGTGCCGATCATCACTAAACCTATTGATAATCTACTAATCATGAATATAAACTAATAAACTGAACAAGCATAAGCATAACTGATAAGAACTGTACAATCTGAAAAGTCGACAAGGCTAACACAAGCTGACATATAAAAACATACTAACTGCATAGTTATATATCTACAAGCCTCTGGGAGTGCTGAACTGAACAAGTATTGGACGGAACAGAGCCCTACCATACCCAAACTAGCTGACTATACACATACCAAAGGATAAGTAACTCCTGGAGTAAGTTGACTAACTCCAACCTGGTGGATGGCCTACTAATGTGGCTCAAATGTTGATCTATCTATACCTGTGCGACATGAAATGTAGCATCCCGGAAGGGACGTTAGTACGATATGTACAAAATATGTAGGGTGGAAAGCATATGTAAAGCACACTTAAGTATGAGTGTAAGCTGAAAATCTGTATATAAGCTGAAAGCTAAACAAGAGTTTGAACTAGCAACTGATCTGGAACTGAAATGAAGTTTAAGCTGAAATTGTGCTGAAACTGAAATACTATCTGAACTGGTACCTGTCTGGCATTATGGCTATATTTCCCTAATCAAGTAACTGCACATCTGAACTTGATTCATGTATAGTCATACAATGCAAACTATAGCTATATATGCGGATATAGCATGCCTGAATGGCGTTATAGGCTATATCCCCCAGCAGGTCGTTATATAATCAATAGGCCATACTGGTGTTATGTGCTATCTCCCCCCAACATATAATCAACAGGCCTCACTGGAATTATGGGCTATATCCCCTTAGCATAATCAATGTAATCATTTATGCGACATAACACATGTGGCAGCATCATATGGACTTAAGAGATCATGAAGGAGACCATAAACGGAATCACAAACGTAATATGACGCTCGTCGTCCATAAGTTCAACAGAGGAGCCTATCCCAATTCTAGGGAGAAACTGAGTACGTACAGGATATACTAAGGCTAATTAATTCATTAGGATCCCTCTAGAATCAATTTAGAACTAAGGAACTCAAAATTTGTTCAACTCTACGAATTTCCAAAAATTTCAATAGAGTTTCCCTTAAAACTAGATGATCCCTCCAAAAAATAGCAAGCACCACAACATACACAGGAATGGATACCCAGCCAAGATTATAGAATCAAACTAAAGGAGATCCATTTATCCACAATAGTGTCAAACAATCGACAAAACGGAATTATGAACGTAATGTCTGCTCATAGTGGCTAACTTGTGACATGAAAGTCTAAATATGATTTAGGAATAATCTAAGCATAAAAACATGATAATTAAGCTTATATAGTCTTAAAAAAATCTAACAGGATCATATGGGGGTTAGTTATACATAAAAACATCAAAGGAATGGAACAAACGGAAGTCCGGATGATATAGACCAAATGGGCGATTCGCCCTTTTTTGTTTTTGTTATGTTTCGAAGTTCCAACCTAAACAAGTTTCTTCCATTCTTAACATATGGAAATAAATACTATACAAGGATATAATACATTACGGAATTTCCCTTGAATAACTCTTAAAAGATCAAGAAGAAAGGCTAGAACATAGTTACAGCAAATCATGCCGAAAACGAAACAAAAGCCCTACATACTTCTTGTGTTCTTACATCCAAACCTTGTTCCCTTTAATCCAGACCCTTCCTTATGCTTGTATATCTAAAATACAAAGGTGACCAGATTTCTTAGCCATGAATCTCTTTCCAGAACTTGAGTTATAAGGAGAAAGGAGGACGGCAAAGTCTTATCTATGCCGTAAGGATCGCATTGATGTGTTCGCTTCTTGATTTTGAGTTGCAGATGATGAACTTGATTCAAAACACTAAGAAAATTCTTGGAGAGATATGGATGCTCTGATTGTGCGTGAAATTCCTGGAAAATTATGAAAAAGAAGACTAGGTCTTCTATTATAGTAAGGTTTAAAAGTCAACCACATGTGTGTTTCACCGGCCCTTCTTCCGACGCTCATATCTCTTTATCCAGATGTAGTATGAATGAAAGGTAAAGTGTGTTGGAAAATAAATTCAAAGATATTCAATTTGGTGTATAATATTTTCCTAAAATACCTCATGTAACACGCGAAATTAATTTCTCAAAATGCTTCGTTACAAGGCAAATCCTTAATCGGTTTTTCTGCAACTTAAATATGATTTTTTCCAAACGTTATAGTCTATATCCAAACATCATATATAGTCATATTATGACTTTAAATGCATATAAATCATACTTATCTAGTTAGTTATATAATATACGACATCACAGAAGTACAAAGTGTAACTAAGGGCTACACTTGAAATTTTGGATGTAAAGGAAGGAGCTTGCTTAAATGCAAAGGGAAATGGAGAATGCTTCAACATCATCCCAGATCATTCATATGGTTATATGGAATGGAAGTATTAGTGGACTTTCAATTGTTCAATATTGGGATGGAACAAAATCTTAAGTCTTGTTTATTTGTATGTAAACTCAGAAAGATCAGTACGCAAAGGATGGTAACCATGATAAGGCTCGGTGAGATAAGGATAAGGAAAAGGATAGGTAAGGTTATCTCCTATGATGAGATCCAAGGTTGTATGACTTCATATGAAGAGTTTTCCTTCTATCCGATTGAATAGATGCACTACGGTGAGTGTTTGTATAGCTTGAGCAAGGTGACATAATTGCTATGAGGATAAAGTGTGCACTTGATGGATATGGCAAGATGTGTTAGTCCGAGTACCATATGTGTTCAGAAAAAGTTAAGCTAAATGTCAATGAAACACATTAGTTGAGCAAAAATATGTAACCATAATTTGTCGGATGATACAGTTATTGCTTAAAGCCAAGTGAGGGGGTTTACAATCGACGACTGGATCATATGTGTAGTTCCTACACTAGGATACATTTTGGAATTGGTTATGGTTTGTGAAGTGTGACATCAAGGTCATATTGGACAACTATTTGCTAGGTATATGATGTTCTACACTTGATTTATATGCTAAGATTATTGGATAACTCAAACTTGTTATTCTTAGGATGAAGTGTAGAATGAGAAAAAATTCACTTGGTTGTCTAAGGGTGAGGTTACTCATTCTAGGGAGATAATTTGAAACTAGAACAAATGTTTTTCGGAAGGTTGGTTATGTATTAGGATACTACAGCAGAGTTGTTGATTCACGGAATTCTTTTAGTGGTTATCAAGTTTGAAGATTTGTTACTTGAGGGATTATCTGATGTTTCATAGGATTGTGGATTTAATATTGGCATTGGTGTGTTACCCCGAACTTAGTTTACTTATATATCATTGTTGATGTGACTCAATGCGACCCCGCTTGGCTCTACCACACCCATAGTATGCAGAATGCGGTGACATTGATCCAAGAAATCCTATACATTCTCAGAAGCCCCTCCATTGAACTAGGGAGGATGGAACATTTGAAACCTCTTCAAACTCCTCTACCCCTTTTCCTAAACAACTGGCTCTACCTCGGGCTAAAATGCAACTACGGCTATACTGGTACAACACTTGGTGTCAGATAAGCATGAGCTAATTATCTGGTGTACGAGCAGTGGGAGTCTTTTCTCTTCCCGTAGCGTGTGAAGTAGCTGGTGAAATAGGAATCGACCCTTCATGAGCTAAAGTCCCAAACATGCTCAAAAAGTGTGCCAAGGTCTCCAAGAGTCCTAGTATAGAAATAAGCTGCCCAAGTGCCCGCTCAACATGCTCAGGCTCCTGATCCTCAACTGGAGTTGTTGGGGGCTCCATCGCTTCTATTCTGGCAGGTTCTCTACCTGTAGCACGTGCCCTACCTCGACCTCTACCTTAGCACTGTCCTGTTGCGACTCTAGCATGGGGGATCGATGTACGATTAGCCGATCATGTGGAGTGTGTCCTCACCATCTGTGAGATAATAAAAGAGTAGAGATTAGAACTTTTGAATAAAAAAATTCGCATGGTACAGAATGAAAGAAAGTGAAGGTTATTAACTATTTGGTACCCTCCCTAAGATAAGTACAGATGTCTCTGTTGCGATTCGCGAGACTCTACTAAACTGCTCGTGACTCGTAAAGCCTAAGAACCTATAGCTCATCCCAAACCACATGTAGCACTCGTTTAGACGCTCGTCACCTCGTGTATACATTGCTTTTAATTTAACACAAATAGGAAACTAAGGCCAAATCCTATGGGGAATTCCCCCCACACAATTTTAGGCAAGACAATTACCTCAAATAAGACAAATCAATACTCTAGAAAGCCCTTGTCGCTTGAATCGGCCTCCAAACGGCTCAAATCTAGCCAAAAAAACTCAATAATATCAAACATGACTATAGAAATCGATTCCAATAAATAAAGCTCCGATCTTTATCAAATATCAAAAATTCAATTCGAGACCGCCACTCGGAACCCCGTAACAACCATTCGAATACGAGTTCTACCATACAAATTTCATCCAAATCCGACTCTGGATCAAGATTTAAATCCCTATTTTTCATTTTTGCGATGTTTTGCCAAAATCTCTAATTTTCTTCACTTAGATTCATCAGTCAAATGCTAAAATCAAGGATGGAATCATGAATAATAACCAATTCTGAGTCAAGAATACTTACCTTAATCCAAGTCGTGCAATTCCCCTAAAAGATTGCCCAAAATCGAGCTCCCAATCGTAAAGTATGATAAAATAACTCAAACCCTTGACATAGAATTAGTTAAGTCTGCCCAGGGGTACCTTTTGTGATCGCGTGGCCTACTTTATGATCACGAAGCACAAACCAAAAGGTGCCTCAGAAGACCCTACGCGACTGCGATAAATTTCCTACAACCACGCTTCACCAACTCCTAAGCCTACCCGAATGCGGCGCCCATCCTCGAACACGAAGGCTAAGCCACCTGACCTCTCTGCCTAACACAGACCCTACGCGATCGCGACCCACCATCGTGAACACGAAGTTTAACTCCTAAGTGTCAGCAATTGCAACCTCCACAACGCGAACACTAAAAAAAAAGAGGAGCCATCCACAAAACACACTCCGCAATTGTGATACCACTTCCACGATTGCCATGATCACTAGCACACCAGAATATCAGCAACTCCAAACATGAGTGAAATGGTCCGAAACTCATCCAAAACACACCCAGGGCCTCAAGACCCCTCCCAATCACACCAAAAATCCCAAAACATAACATGGACCTACTCGAGGCCTTAAATCACACAAAATAACATCAAAACCACGAATCAACCTCAATTCAAGCTTAATGAACTAATCCAAATTCCTGAATTCCAAACTTACGTCGAACATTCTTAAAAAACTCGGAATGATCCTAAATTTTACACACGTCACAATCACCTTACAAACCTACTCCAAGGCTTGGAATCCCAAACATACATCGATAACCACAAATTCAACTGTCGGTCAAACTTATGAACTTCTAATCCTTCAAATTTCTAATGTTCGTCAATCATAGCCAAATTAACCTAGGAACCTCCAAATTTAGATTCAGACATATGCCTAAGTCAAAAATCACCATCCGGAACTAAAGGATCTATCAGACTCCGATCCGAGGTCAATTACACAAAAGTCAAACTTGGTCAACACTTTCAACTTAAGCTTCTAAACTAGGAACTAAGTGTTCCAATTCAATCCAAAATCTCCTCGAAACCAAGCCAACCATCTCCAAAAGTGACATAACAAAAATACACCTAAGAGAAGCATCAAATAAGGGAATATGACTTAAATACACAAAACGACCGACCGAGTCACATATATATTCCATTCGAGGTGGTATTCAGTATTTGAGGATTTCGTATTTACTCTTTTGTTGAGGATCGTGTTATGCACATATATCTATTTTTGTTGCTTTTACTTGTTATGATGCATGCCTGTCTGCTTTTCTTGTACTTTGATTATTGGACCATTAGTAAGTGTTGATGTCGAGCCCTCGCCAATACTTCTTCGAGGTTAGGCTAGATACTTACTGGGTACACATTAATTTACGTACTCATACTACACTTCTGCACTAATTGTGCAGGTATAGAGATAGGTACATTTGGGGGTCATATAGGTGCGTAGGCGCAACTATTAAGAAGACTTTATGGTGAGCTGCATTCCATGTTACGATCCGCAGCACATGGAGTCCCCATCCTATTCATTTAATGTATTATGTCTATTTTCTACGCTAGATAGTTTTTGTAGTAGTATTATATATTTCTAGTAGATGCTTATACACTTGTGACACCTGATTTTAGGGATTTATACTATTGTACTTGGGTGTATTTCTGTTACTGTATCCGGTATTGTATTTTGATCATATTCTAATATTTAAGATGATGTTAGTAATTTCTATCAAAATAGAGAATCCTATTTAATTATTTCACCAATGTGTTAAAATGTGCTATGAAACACCGATTTTCATGTGGATAAATTGTTGGCTTGCCTAACGGTAGCGTTGGGCGCCGTCACAGCCTATGGTTGGAATTGAGTCATGATAGCTTGGTATCAGAGCACTAGGTTTACTTAGGTCTCACGAGTCATGAGCAAGTCTAATAGGGTCTACCGGATCGGTACAGAGATGCTTGTACTTATCTTCGAGAGGCTATAGGACTGTTAGGAGAACTTCCCTTTCTTATTCCTTATCGTGCAACTTGATTTCGGTTGAAGCTTATGCCTTCATTTCCTTCTTGCTCATTTGCACGCGATGTTGAGCATTCAATACCAGTTGGGCATCAATGAGCTATGGTGTTACTATAGATTTTTCCCCTGAGTTAGGAGGGTAGACTACTATCGTTGCCTCGTGGAGGGGTGTTTAGTTATTTCAGCCTAGTGTTTGTGTTGCTGATGGTTTTGGGGCTATACATGGTGTATTGTGATATTTCTCGCGTTGATTAGCCGCGGGGTGTTGGTTCAAAATGGTAGGGTGGATACATGGTATCGCGATAGTGAATGATTTAGGATGAGGATTATTCGGTTCATGACTGGGAGTCGGTATTTATTCCAGAACATGAAAGGTACCCGGGCTAAGGATGTTTATGCTTTGACCGACAAAGTCGTGAGATTGTGCATTTTCAAATTTGGTGGAATTCTTGTGTGTGTTGTGTTGTCGCCTTTGTTTGAATGCATTAAGGCTCGTCAGTATGATGGTCTTCATTTGTTTGTCTTTGGGGGGCACAATATTGCAAAGTGGTACCTAATAAGAGGTTATCATAGAGGACAATATGTTGCAATTTTAGGGTCGAATCCGTGTTTCCAAAGTTGATGGTTTGAGGAGATGATCCTTGAGGAGTCTTAGAGTTGACAAAACTCTAGTTGTTCGGGTGCTACAGAGATTGATCGTGATTTGGGGTAGCATTATTGGTGGCAAAGAATGAAAAAGGACATTGTTGGATATGTCTCACGGTGGTTGAATTATTAGCATGTCAAGTATGTGCAGTGGGGATCGAGTGGTTTGCTTCCGAAGATGGCCATATCGGAGTGGAAGTGGGACCAAATCAATATGGATTTTGTGGTAGGTTAGCCACAGGTCTTGAGGAAATTAGTGTGATTTGGGTCATTATGGACAAGTGGCTAAGTCTGTGCATTTCATTTTGGTGATGAATTCTACATTTAGGAAGTTCGAATGTGACAAAAAGAGTTGCTTGGGATGTAGAGTACTATGAATTCTTGATTATCGTTTGGGATGCAATATAACTTCGAGTTTTAAATGTATTGTTGGAGCTTCAGTTGATGTTAATGGAATAAACGGACTCTTATAACTGGTGGACGAGTATATACTCAGGAGGATTAACTAATTTTGTAGTGTCTATAACCATGGCAATGTCGTTAGATGATGTCGATATGAGATTACACAAGTGAGCTATCTCATGTTAGAAGGCTAGGGGTTGCATGACTTCTTATGAGGATTGTATGAAGAGTTTTACCTTCTATCCAACAAGAGGCATGTACTGTGATGTAGGTCTGCGTCGCTTGAAGAAGGTGACATGACTGTCATGCAGTTGGGTGTGCATTTGGGGATAATAATTCGCGAGGTGTTATACTTATTGCAACATGAGCTTGCAATAAATTTTTCTGAGTGATAGTGCGAGATCATAATAACAGAGACGGAGAACCCATTGTGAGTTCTTGAGTTGTGATTGTGGCTTAAAGCCAAGTGGGGCATCCTACCATTGATGATTGGTTCACATGGTCAAGTGTTTTTATAGTTTTTTGATTTCGATACATTAGTGGATTAGTTATGAATTGAGGAGGAGGACATCAGGCGTAACTCGAGTAAGGAATTTGATGGATGTGTGTTACATTTTGCCTTATCGATTTATGGATGTTGTCTGATGACTCAAATTTGATATTCCTTTGTGGATGTGATGTGCAAGGGAAAGTACTCGTTCAGTTTCTTCTTTTGGAGTATCATGTGCTAATGGAGCACTAATTGTTTGGCTATGCATTCGGGACTAGGACAGAGTTGGCGGCTCTCAAGGATGGTTCAAGAAGGTTCAAGATTCAAGGTGTGGGGCCTAAGGATTTTCTGGTTCGTTGTATGGCTAAGTATTGAGTATTGCAACGGATTGTGAATGAGACATGGATTACTTCTATGTTATCACTGCGCCTGCAGTGCGGTGTTAGAGAGATGGAAGAAACATTTTGATTGGTGGAGGTCTCTTAGGGACCGACGTATCAGTTGGAGGTACTATTAGGTGCATGAGATGGTATAAAATGGCTTACGGGTATTAAGGCAATGCAGTCATGCAAGTTGGGGTCACTCGAGATGAGTGTTGATTAAGGTCCATCGTGTGCTAGAAAAGAGAAGTGTTATTTTTTAAGCAAGCCAAGAGGAAATCTGAAGAAGTACGGTCAGTTTAGTAGTGGCTTGGATCATCATGGGAAGGGAATATATTGGTTCCTTCGGTATGATAAGGCTATACATGTGTTTTGTGGCTATACTCATGGGTTTTGTAATCAATGTAACTTGGTTGATTTACAGGGATTTACTCCTGATAGCTTGGCTATGTGCAGATGGGTCCCGATGAGTTTATGATAGTTTTGACCATGACTTGAGGGATGTGTCTTCTGCGGTTATGTGAAGTTTGTTGCATGTTGTGATTTTTCTCCTTAAATGATTTATGTGAAAGGTTTCTAGCTGATGAAGTGCTTATCCATACTGGTGATTCAAGATTTATGATAAAATTTTTGTACTCTCAAATTAACAAGATATGTGTAGTGAGCGGTGGGAATTGGGATTGAAGGATCAAGGTTGCAGTTCAATTTTGATAGGGGTGTCACGAGTTTGGAAGAGCGGGGGAGACTTCGGATGTTTAGATTATACTGACGCTATTTTATTGTTGCCTAAGAATGGTGTGTTTTGTGGTAGAGGCATTGTGTATTGATTTGCGATTCTTGATTAGCACTATAAACATAGCTTGATTGGTAGCCACAAAAGTACATATTTTGTTACTTGGTGCGGAAGGTTGTGGGAGTATCTCCCATGGGATGACTGTGTAGGTATGACATGTCAGTTTATTAAGTGAGAGAGATTGAGATCAGGCGTGGAGATTCTGGTGCTGTCAGAGATTGGAGAGTTTATTCCTGAGAGGCGGACCATTCCTTTAATTACGGACAGTGGAAGTTTGTTCACGATTTGAAGTTGATTGTATGTGTCATGGATAGGGTCATTGTGGATCTTTAAAGGATATTTATGTATTTTGAGATGTTCGGAATCGGCTTAGAATTTGTCTATGGATGAGTCTTCGGGCTTGGTGGATGTTATTCCTGTCATCATCTATTTCATGTGTTACTCTTTCGTACTATGTGGGTTGTGAGGCAACTTGATTATTCACACGTGTGTTGTGGTATTGTCCACACTTGTAGTGTTATATGAGCGAGATGGCTCTCGATATGCGGGTTGTTTATTGCACCTTAGTCGTGCTTGGCCTCTTTCATTGGCGCATTATGATATCCATCTTCCCAGGGTTATGTTTTTGCACTTGGCGTGCTTGTTGTAGATGTACGTGTGTCTAGTTAGTGCCAGCATTTTTGGCTCGAGGGGTAATCCTATGCAACGTATTATGTGTGGATCGGGTGGCACGCCACCGCGGGTATGAAGTTTAAATTTTGTTGCACGCTGCAATAGTATTTTATGCGGATTAGATTGCGCGTTGCAATGGTAAGATGTCAGGTATGGTTCCTTATTCTTTTTTGTGTATTTTACTTTGCCTCTGCGGGATAGGTTCATAGCATTTTATTTGGTTATTACATTTGTTACATGTGCTGGGTAGTTTTGGAACTTGTGCTTCCTTTCCTTATTGGTCATATTCGAGTTGTGGCTCGTTGGTGAATGGATGTTGTCGTATGAGATTTTAGATAGTGTTTGATGTGGCTTATCGACCGAGCTTCTTGTACTAGGTGAGGCGAGGTTGTTGGACCTGGACTTGCAGATTGGTATGATGTATGTCTGGAGGAGTGATGTTACTAATCAGTTCATAATGCGGCAATAGTTCTTGTCGGACCTTATAGGAATTTTCGAATATTGGAGTTTAGTTTTAAGGCTTGTGGTCTAGGGTAGCAAGAAGGATCTTCAATCAGGGTTGAGCTAATGTGCTCATATGGATTGAGGTGTCACGGGTATGTGCACGTGGATTTATTTAGTGTTTTTGTCAACTTTGGAATGATTCTTGGCATGTTCTAGGACGAACGTATGTTTAAGTAAGAGAGAACGTAACGAACTGATTGGTTGTTTTGAGCTCTGGCATGTCGTTCAGTAGTTTGAGACCTTGAATAGCTTCACAATATGTATTACAACTTATATGTGCAGTTGGTTTTGATTTTCGAGAAGTTCGGAGTTGATTTAGAAGAATAACTCTCAGTTCGGAAGCTTTAAGTTGGAAGGGTTGATCAAGGTTTGAATTTTAAGTAAACGAGCTCAGAATTGGGATTTTGAGGTTCCTATAGGTTCATAAGGTGATTTTTGACTTGAGCGTATGTTTGGATTGAGTATCGGGTGGCCCGGGAGCGATTCAACACTTATTGTCCGAAGTTTCATTTTCAAGATTCTTGAATTTGCTATGTTTGACTTGGAATAGACTTTGGTGTTATCGGACTCCGGGTGGTATTCCACGACCTTGGATAGGTTCATTTAGTTGATTGGAACTTGTATGTGAAGTTTGGACGTGATCCAGAATGGCTAAGTATGATTAGGTTGCGTTCGGCGATATTTGAAAGTTTGAAAGTTAAAAGAAGGATTTTGAACGTTGATTCTTGGTTTCGATGTTATTCGTGTCGTTTAGAGCCTTTGGATAGGTTGGGATAGTTTTGATGGGGACTTGTTGGTATGATTGGACGGGATCCAAGGGGCCTCGGGTGTGTTTCGGGAAGGTTTCGGACCAATTCCCTTTGATTTGAAATTGCTGGTTTTTGGTGTCAGTGGTATGCCTCGCGATCGCGGAGAAGGACTCGTGATCGCGGAGTCGTCTGTGGAGCCAGGGAGAATTCGTTCTTCACGATCGTGGAAAGAGGTTCACGATCGTGGAATGTGATCTAGTTTTACTTCACGTTCGCGTAGTGAGGGTCGCGAACACGATGGGTTGATGGGGACGGCTGGGTTGCAAGTTGCTTCACGCGATCAAGTAACGAGTGTCATGATCGCGGAAGGTGGATTGCTTAGGCTTGAAGGATTTGTCTTTGTGTGCGCGGAGCTAGGCTCGTGTTTGCGTAGGCTTGGTAGGCTGTGTGTCGCGATCACGAGAGGACCTTGCATTCGCGAAGAAAGATTTCTAGGCAATCCTCATTTGTCCTTCCCGATCGCGAGGGAGCATCCATGATCGCGAAGAGGGATGACTGGCGGTGTATAAGTTAGCGAATCGGGACATAGCTCATTTTCATCTCATTTTTCTCATTGGAGCCGATTTTGGGGCGATTTTGAAGGGACATTTTCATCCTCTATCATAAGGTAAGTGATTTCTACTCATTGTGAGCTAAGTACATGGATTTTTTTATGGATTTAAACATCGAAACTGGTAGAAATTTTGGGATTTTTGAAGAAAACCTAGAAATAGTATTTTTCAGTTTTGACCACGAAATCAGACATGGAATTGGGTACAATTAATATATTTGGGTTCGTGGTGCTATGGTAATATTTTTCTTCGAGAATTTTCAGAATCCAAGCACGTGGGCTCAGGGGTTGACTTTTCGTGTGGAGTTGGTAATTGTTTCTTGTTGTTATTGCGACTCTTTTAGTATATTTTGATTGGTTTGCACGTTGTTCGACTAGTTTAGGTTCATTTTGTCATCGGTTTGAGATGTTAGAGAGTCATTGAAGCCGGTTATCGAATTTTGGAGCGAGGTAAGTCTCTTGTTGTCTAACCTTGTAAGATGAAATTTATCCCGTAGGTGCTATATTTGTTATATGCTACGTGTTATGGGAGCCACGCACGTATGAGGTGACGAGTGTCCGTGTGTATGCTATATTTTTTTTATGTACGGGTAGACTTAGACTCACATCATGTTAATTGTACTAGTTCAGTTATTGTTCCCTGATTAAATGCTTTAATTTATGTTTTTACCTGAAACTAGACTTACGTAAAGTATCAAACTTTTCCATTTTAGATACTTGACATGCTACTTGGTTAGTTGCAGAAATTATATTTTCTTTTATGGATTCCACCGCGTTGTATGTATTCGTTCAAAAGTCTCTTGAATTTCATAACTCATACATATATTCGTGAGTTAGGCTAGTGACCCGTCAAAGTTTCACTATTCCTGCGGGATCGGGCTAAATGCATCAGCAATACAATTATGGGATCGGTTTGTTCGCCCATGGCGACATAATGTACCATCACTCTTATGGGATTGGCCTGTTTACCTCGCAGAATCGTGCATAGTATTCGATAGGGAGTCACCGTACCTATGAGTTTTCCTTGCTTGAGATTTGACATTTTATTTGTTATTTGTCATATATATATATGTGTGTGTGTGTGTACACACACACACACACATATAAATATAGATACTCCACTCAAGGTAGGATTCGATATTTGAGGATTTCGTATTAACTCTTTTGTTGAGGATCGTGTTATACACATATATATGTTTTCATTGCTTTTATTTGGTATGCTTCATACTTGTCTACTTTTCTTGTACTTTGATTATTGGACCACTAGTAAATGTCAAAGTCGATCCCTCGTTACTACTTCTTCGAGGTTAGACTAGATATTTACTGGATATATGTTGATTTATGTACTCATACTACACTTCTACACTAATTGCACAGGTATTGGGATAGGTACATTTAGTGATGATCTAGGCGCGTAGGCACAGCTACTGAGGAGACTTTGTGGTGAGCTGCATTCCATGTTACAATCTGCAGCATACGAAGTTCCCGTCCTATTCATTTAATGTATTCTGTCTATTTTCTATTCCAGACTGTTGTTGTAGTAGTATTGTATATTCTAGTAGATGCTCATGCACTTGTGACACCGGGTTTAGGGATTTAGACTATTTTTCTTGGGTGTATTTCTATTACGGCATCCGGTATTGTATTTTGATCATATTTTAATTTTGAAGATGATGTTAGTTTTCTTTAAAAATAGAGAAATCCCGTTTAGTTATTTCACCATTGTGTTAAAATGTGTTATGAATAGCCGATTTTCATGTTGATAAATTGTTAACTTTCTTAATGACAACGTTGGGCGCTATCTCGTCCTATGGTGGCAATTGGGGTTGTGACAGGCATATTTCGGTGCTATTGCATGAAATTTGGAACGTCATAGATTTTTTAAGTTGAATTGAGTTGTTGTTTGGATTATAGCACTTTGCTTCGTGTTTCGAGCCTTTGGATTAGTCCATAAAATGTATTGGACTAACTGAGATAGTTTGGAGGGGTCCTAGGAGGCTTGAGTGAGTGTTTTGAGGAGACTTTAAGTGAGAACCCAAAAAATATATTGTGCAACAAACCTAGTGTCACGACCCAAATCCCACCAAAGGAGTCGTGATGACACCTAGTCTCTAAGACTAGGTAAGCCTATCACATAACGATACCAATAAAAACTGTGAAATGTGATAATACATCCAAATGGGGGTACAATAATCAACTTCCCAAAACTCAGTAGAACCGAGTCATAAGCTCTATATGGAATATATATCAAGTCTCAAAGTGTACAATACTGCTTAGAATAAATAAACAGTAAAAGTAAAGTAAAGACGGTGACTCTGAGGCTACGGGTGGAACAACAAGGATACCTTAAAGTGTTCAACAAGCTCAAGCACGCCTCTCTAGCGATTTGCTCAATTAGAAGTACCTGGATCTGCAGAAAGAATGTGCAAAAGCATGGTATGAATACACCACAGTCGGTACCCAGTAAGTATCAAGACTAACCTCGGTGGAGTAATGACGAGGTTCAAGTCATGATACTCACTAGTCAAATGACCTAAGCAAGATATCAAAAGAAAACCAACAACAGAGTGCATAACGGGACAAATATCACCAACCTCGTAGAGCGTGTAACAACAACTCAATGTAGAATGACTTATCTTTGCCAACAAAATATCAAATAGGAGTGGGGCATGTGATAGCATGTCAAGGTCAACTAACAACTCATAAAAACACAAATGGAATCTTTTAAAAAACAAGTATGTGATCAAAATATCAACCCCGTTCCAACACATGAACAACATCAAAGGAACAGCTCAAAATATCACATAACATCATCAACAAAGCCACCCTTATGTCGCCATATGCACATAATCAATGAAATGCCTCCCTTACAGCACCGCATGCGCGTATCACCCAGTTTTATCTCGCCGCATGGACATCACAATAAAATGCCTCCCTTATGTCATTGCACACGCATATCGCCACCCTTATACTCCATACAACCAAAATCAACCCACACAACATGTCCACATGTCATACAATACTCATAGTTTCATCAAAATATAAGCTCACAGCTTAGCAACAAAGTGTACAAGGATATTGCAATAACATAAAAGTGTGGAGGAGTATTTAACAAATAAAGCATGACTGTGGCTAAGTCAAAATGTATAGATCATGATCATGTATTCTCAAAGTGCCTTAAGCATGTTTCAAATAAAATACATCTCCAAATTTAGGAATATCAATAGCTTAAGGTCTAATCCGGTCATAAATCACACATACGCCCGTGCACATACTCATCACCTAGTGTACACGTCATTTTCACATATCATGAATAAGAAATTAAAGCCAAAACCTAAGGGGTATTCTCCCCCACAAGGTTAGGTAAGATACTTACCTCAATTAAGCCAAAATACTTTAAAAATGCTTTTCTTTTAACCCAACCTGCCCTTTTGAGAATGAACATTTCTTTTTGGTGATTCAAGATCTTGACTAGCTTCATGTGATGTAATATTACTTGCGTGTATGATCATTATTGGTTTTTACGTGGTTCGAGATTGATTTGAAAGAATGACTTTCAACTTGGAAGCTTTAAGTTGGAAGAGTTGACCAAATTTGACTTTTGTCTATTTGACCTCAGGTTAGAGTTTTGATGGTTCTATAGGTCCGGATGGTGATCTTGGACTTGGGCTTATGGCCCAATTTGCATTTGGATGTTCCTAGAAGGTTATGGCCCTAATTGGTAAAATTGGCAATTTAAAGGTTTAGAGGTTCAGATGTTTGACCGAGAGTTGACTTCGATGTTATCAAGTTCGGATTATTGTCATGGGAGTTGGTATAGGTCACTATGTCATTTGGAACTTGTGTGCAAAATTTGAGGTGATTCCAATTTATTTAGACGTGTTCGGCGTATGTTAGGAATTTGAAAATTGGAATAGTTCATTAAGCTTGAATTGAAGTGCGATTCATGGTTTTGATGTTATTCTGTGGGATTTGAGGCATCTAGTATGTCTGTTTTTTTTGGGACTTGTCGGTGTTGACGGTCAATTTTGGCCCTCCGTATTTAAAAAGATAATTCTACAGGCCTCTTTGTCAATAAATGATGAAAATGTAGTTTTTACACACTATTTAACATTAACGCAATTTATTGACAATTATTCCTATTTTTACAAAATATGGAAATTTCTATTATTTTATTGAAATTATTCAAATATATAGTATTTTGCATATTATTTAGCTGGTATGCAATTTATTGATAATTATTCTTGTTTTTATAAAATATAGGAATTTTTATCATTTTACTGCAACTAGTTAAATACTATCGTTTTTGTGCTTTTTTATAAATTTTAAATAATTTATTGATAATTATCCTATTTTTCAAATATTAGGATATTCTATCAATTTATTGTTATTTTAAAAAAATAATAAAATAATAAAAATTAGTATAACACCATTGTAGTAGTCACATTTTAAATAAATACTTTGAGATTTTCTAATTAAAAAATTATATTTTATTTTGAGCACCGTCTATTTAATTACATGAAAGCCAGTAGAATTAGTTAAAATACGGATCAAGTCCGATTAAATTCAATGTACCGTCAACATTGACACGACTAGACATCGATGTGACTTGACAACGATGTGACAAGTCATAGTGACATGACATGACATCCTTTTACCCAAGTTAGTCTCCAAATCTTAGTCCCCAAGTTTTTCTACCCACACCCCACTTACTCCCACTACACAAAATATGTACATATCCTATACCCCAAAACCCATCAGATATATACATATAACAAAAACCCTACAACACACTCACTTTTAACACCTTCAGCCGCCCATCACCCTCTTTCAGAGAGACCATCAGATCTCATCTCTCTGCTCTCAAAAATATGAGAGACCACACAATCTCTCACATTGAGAGAAAATACCACCGGCCTCCTCCTTTCAAAAAGCTCTCAAGCTTTACCCCCCCCCCCCCCCCCCCCC
>MCJB01044464.1:161378-186688 GCA_002018475.1 Nicotiana obtusifolia | reverse complement strand
CTCCCCCCCAATTTTCTTTGTCTTCAACCGCCAGCCCCTAAGGGCTCTCTCATCTTGTTTACATCCACTGCCGCCCGCCAGAGTTGGTCGCCGGCGATGTCTTGGCAACAATAGCGACGCCCGCATTCTCACCATGTTCCCTCTCTCCCCTTTTCTCTTTCTCCTACCGCAAATCGAGTGTAAATGCACTGAAATGACCGGATTCGGCTCGATATTTCTAGATTTAGCCAAGCTTTGTAAGCCATGGTCGAATCTGGCCTGAAATGTATTTTCTCGACGAGGGTCGTTCTAAAACCCCATAAATTCCGGCAACCCTGTGCTTTGGTTTGTTTTTCCGTCGACTTCCCATTTTCACTGTGGTCTTAGGCAGCGAGCTCTTAGCTCTGTTACTAGGCCACCTTGTTCCGGTTGTGTTGTTCGAATGAATTTTGTGGGCTTGTTCATTTGGCTCCATTATTCTCGCTGCACTTGGGCAGAACTGGTCCCATGCGGCTTTATTAATGTTATGTTGCTATGCTTTTTGGGGGATTTGTTTTCGCTATTTTTGCTGCTCCATTTGGCGCTGCCCCGTTATTAGCGCTGAATTTCTATTGTTTCTTTGTTGATCATGAAGGATCCATATGTACCTTGGCCATAATTATGAGTCCTTTGTTTGGACTGTTAGGAGCTTTTGGTTGATACAACTATTTGCCTAAATCCGTCATGGTTGCGCAGCTATGTTGATGAAGCTTTGATTGAATTTGTTGTCTTCTTAGACATTGTTAGTTGGCCTAAGCTGCTGCTTGTTTGGACTGTTTCATAGGCGTTCTCATGCCATTTTGTACAAATATGTCGCCTATCTAGCAAAGACATTTTGATTGCCTCGTCATTTGAATGTCTGCTGATAGTGGAACTATTTGCTTGATTGCATTCGTTTGCTGCCTTCGTTGGGTTCTCCTAACTCTTGGACAACCTTATTTTTGATAAAATTGGATTTGCTGAGTTGAAATAATATATTGTTGGACTAAGCCGATGAGAAAATAACATTCAAGTTATTGAGGCTACGACGCCTCGAATTGACCCTTCGGACTGGGCCCGAATTATGAGGCGATGACAAAAGTCAAAGAAAAAATAAATGACGAGAATGTGAATGTCAGTGCTTCAGGAGGCAACACGTTTGGCTACCAGAGTTGCTACCAAATCGGCGTTCGCATTCTAATGTCTTACTGCTATAAGGCATACACCATCCGATCCTCCAAAAATATTTTTAAACATTGCAAAGAGTATTTTCCTACACTATTTTAAACTATTTTTCTAAAAATAATTTCTCAAACGTTTTTCAAACTATTTTCAAAAACAATCTTTCAAAAATATTTTCAAATAAAATTATTTCAAAAAATAAATTCGATTATTGATTACTTTATATGTTACTAATAAATTCACTTCTCTTGTGTTGCGAGATACTATCGCACGGAATTACTTTCGGAAGACAACACTCGAAGATGAAAAGACAAATTCCCGTCAAGCTCCCTGCTTTGTGGTTCTCGTTTCCGGATGTACTTAAACATACAAGTATAGTAAAATTGTAGATAGATATCATATCTAATTATTTATTTATGCTTTCTTGATATTTGTTATATGAGATAAAACTTAGGACAAAATGCATCTAGTTAAATAATCAACACTAAATATGTGTGCCAAATAAGTGTGTAGCTTGAATTTGTAATTAGAATATTAGATATGCATTTGTAACTTGATTAATTGACTAGGATCGATATGAACCCAATTAGTTAAACTAGTTGTTCGCTACATAAGCATGATATTTTTTACAAGATAATTGTATATCTTCTTACATGTGTGCCATAACATTTAGTTACACTTTCAGATCACTTCATCTATAAATTACTTACTTTATTCAATTCACTTTAAATAAATACATGCTTGGTATAGATCCATGATAATTAACCCCTTTCTATGGATAATACTAAATATGATTGGCCTACTTATAACTTGTACAATTAATTGTCTTCTTGACATATCCTTTTCAAGTTTGGAGTATTTCGCACCTTGTACGTCCATTAGGTTCATCTGCATACAATCTATTGTGCTTGTCTATGTTTATTAACCGCTTCTTTATTAGCCATGCATTTGTTAAAAGATTCTTTTGTTATTCTTTCAAGACCAACTCAAACAAATTTTTTTTTACATATTTTATTCCAAAATTGTCAATCCCAAATCAACTCTCATAGGTTTAGTTACATATTTGGTCTACTTTCTCTTGCGTATTTAATCACATATTTTGTCTAGAGTTTTATGCTTTATTGTGAATACATACCACTCTTTACTCATCAAAATAATTCTTTTTACTTTATTTAACATGCGTTATACATTGAGATAATTCTTCCAATACTCTTTGGTAAAATTACATGTTAAATATCTACTCGTGTGTAAGTACATACTCTTCCCCCCCTTTTTTTTTCCCAGTCCTTTAGTATAAATTTCTTCTTGTTCGAGTCATCCATCTAAACTTTTATACTCTAATTATGAGTCGTTTCTCTTCAAGTGTATTCTTTTAAGTCAAAGATTTTGTTCAAAACTTTGAGTTAACGTGCATTCTCTAAGTGTGATCCTTTTCATATTATTCAATTTACACTAAAATACCATTCTTTAATATCCCTTTTTAATTTTTTTCACATACTGTACTTTGTTGCACATATATTTGTCAAATATTTTACTATTCTTTATCTAGAACTCACTTTACACTCAGCTTATTTTTTGGGATATGATTCCCTTGTCCACTTTACATGTATTTTATGCGAATCAATATATTTAATCATTTCAATTCAAAAACACCAAAAATACTTGCATACTTCGTCCGCATATATTCATTACATATTTAATATCATCAATGGTTAGTACAAGTTGATCGTTCTTTTATTCCCTGTAACAGTTGTGAGTAGTTGTTAATTATTCTTTTGAACTTTTCCTCCTTTATCTGATCGATTCCGTAGGAACCATATTTTGTGGATCTTGAGGGATGCCTAACACCTTCCCCTCGAGATAACTTGAATTTATTCAGAATTTCAACGGTTTCATAAACCACAGTCAAAGTGTACATTATATAATATAATACCGTAAACATTAGGTGGCGACTCTAGAACTTTAATAACCTTGTAAATTACTAAATGTTATAGTTTGTTTTGTCTCATGCAAAATAGGGTGCAATAGTCGGTATATTCTGAAAGGGTCCCCAGGGGCTCATGTGAATTTTGGGGTTGTTTGGGACTATTTTCTCTCACGGTTTCCTTGTTGGTTTTCTCTGATTCTCTGGTGCTGTTTTCCTTCTTCGCGATTGCAAGAGGGAGAGCGCGATTGCGATAGCGATAGCGATGTGTAAGTTGGAGATGGGTGTTGTTCCTCTTCGCTTTCGCGGCTGGAGGATCATGTTCGCGACTGGAGGATCGCGTTCACGGAGCTTGCGTGGTTTGACCATCGCGTTCGTAGAGATGGTTCGCCATCGTGGTTCAGTGTGTGAGCTGGTGGATTGTCTTTGCGTTGGTATGGGCAAGTAAGTGTTTTTGACTCGGTTTTGATTATTATATTTGGCATGTGATTGATGAATGTAAAAGAGAAATTGGGGGGTTTTGCCTAAAATTTTTTAAAGTGAGTAATTGAGTTTTGAACCTCGATTCGGAATTAGATTTGGATGAAACTTGTATGGTCGGATTCGTATTCAAATGTGTTATCATAATTTATAAGTTTTGGGATGCGTGCCCGAGTTGACTTTTTGGTTGACTGTGAGTATCTGATTAAAGAATTGACCTTTATCATTCGGGTTTGTTTCCTATGGTATCATTTGATTTTGAGTTGCTTTTGGTTAGATTCGAACCGTGTGGATGTCGAAAGGTGGGGGATAACGTTTTTGAGTATTGTTTTGGCTTGTTTAAGGTAAGTGTCTTGCCTAGCTTTGGTTGAAGGAATTTTTCCTACTATTTGATGTTGTTTGCTACATGCGAGGGTGATGTATATATAAAGTGACGAGCATATATAGATGTGCCATGGATATTCATGCGCGGGGTAGATTCAAGCTTATTCTTTGCCTTATTTGGTTGTGTGTTTTACTTGATTCAATGTGTTATTAGATTAATCTACTTCGTGAGTACTATAAACCATGCTAGAGGAATTTTGAGGCAATTGGTATCTTATCTTGAACATGATGAACAAATCTTTAGACTTATGCTATATTTGCCTTGGGGATAGACACATATAGTCTATGAATACACATCCAGATTTGATCTTGTAATGTGCCTTTATTGGGACATCTACACTATGTGATGCATATATGATCCTTTGAACGACTACTTGGACTTTGTTGCTATACTTTATTTAACCATGATTATGCTTTATCTGTACTTTTCTTGTTATCATGTCATTATTCGCTTTTTGATGAGTTATGAGAATGTGCCCCTTGATGATAATTTGTTGTTTTGCATTGTTGTGTAATTGTGGCACATGTGTATATATTGTGCATATTGATGTTAAAGGCGCATGTAACTACATAAAGGAGGCATTTCATTTGTGATGCATATGCGACAAGATAGTGGTGCTCAGATGAGCGTGCGGCGACATAAGGGTGGTGTTTATTGATACGCACACGGTGAGATAAGGGTGACTTATAATGCGTGTAGCAATATAAGGGGAAATATTCATTGTGATGCTCACACGACGAAATAAGTGTGGCATTATGGGGATGTTATGTTGCGCACTCAGTATCTGCTATGCAGCAACGACTGGTAATGCTATGGATGGACTAGGAAGGAAAGGTGAGAGTGGGTTACATATGATGTGTTATATGGCTTTGAGCCATGTGTGGGAGTCTTTTATCGACAATCGAATTGCATGGTCATGCATTATATTAGTTATTTGACTAGGATGTGCTTGTGAATGAGCTATGATTTGAGAATTTTCATCGAGAAAGATTTTGAGCAAGGGATCGGTTGGCTATATGATGTACTATGCCTTATGATAATGCAGAGGTCTTGGGAAGATTTAGGTTTGATAACTTTTATGGTCATAATGTGCAAGGAAATGAGATCACTCAGTTGTTTCTTTTGGATTTTCATATGCTTGTGGAGTACGGGTTGTTCAGTGTGTAATGGCTGCACATTGGATATTGGAGTGAGGTGAGTGACTCTCGAGCAGTTTCTAGTTAGTTCAAGGTTCATATGTGGTATTTAAGTATCATTGGATTTGTGTATGGTTAAGACTAGAGATCCGTGTTAGATGATGTCTAGATTTGCGGTGCTTTTATATCATTAATGACTCTACATGGTAGTATTAGGGAGATGCAAAAAACAGCTTCAGACTCATTAATGGGTTCTTCAATGTAGGCATGTTCATGTTGAGGTACTCTTACTTTTAGATGTATACGTGATTGGGTTAGTTTAGAGGGATTTAGTTCTAATGATTTGATTATGTGCGAATGGGTTTTGAAGTGTTTGCAATGGTTTGTCCACGACTTGCGGTTGATGAACTCTATAGACATAGGGAGTCAATTACATGTTGTGATTTTGTTCTACATGATTGGGTCATGGTAGGTTTTTGGTTAATGAGATGTTTATCCTACTTGTGATTCAGAGTTGAGAATATGATCCTCGCATTTTCATATGATAGCATGATAACGGTGGTGCGCTGTATGGGATTGAGATTTCATGGGCAAGGTTGCGGTTCATTTTTGAAAGGAAGTTCATGAGTTCTAGTCGGCATGGTAGATTTCATATGTTTAGAGGATGTTAGTACTACCTTGTATAGCCTGAGGGGTGTACGAGTTAGGAGGCACATTGTGTTTCGCCTCGCGAATGCTTGACTAGTATTACGTTAATCGCCTGGTTGTGGGCTACTGAGGTTCATGTTTTGCTATGTGGCGCAGAAGGTTTATGTGACTATTTTCCGCAAGATGATGGCATATGAGAAATGTGTCAGTCATTTGGGTGGTAGAGTCGGGATCGGATATGGAGATATATGTATTCTCGAGGTTTAGGGATTTGATGTTCTCAGAGGTATACTATTCCTTGATTGTGGACTGTGAAGATGTGTTATAGTTAGTTAGCGGATGGTATGTGCCATGGATAGGTTATTGTGGTCTTTTGAAGGTTATTTACCTATTTTGGAATAATTGGAATGATTGGGGGCCATTGGTAGGCCTAATTAGAATGTGTGTTCAACATCAGATCGGGTTTATTTACTCCGCACAACTAGTGTTGAGGGGTTTAACACCAGTTAATGCTGATCTTATTCATGTTTTGATATTTTCCATGTGTTACTCTTCTATGCTACGATGGGTTGTGAGGCTGTTGAATATTTATACACATGATGCGATTCTATTTGGGCTTTATGGTGAAGTTCGAGCGAGATAGCTCTGGGGTGTTGAATGGTGGACTGTGGCTTGGTTATGTCTTCTTGTCTGTGGCGTATTGTACTATTAGTTTCTCCACGGTTATGGTCATGCGCTTCGCGTGCTTGTTGTTGATATATGTGTGTTGGGTGAGTATGAGAATTTGGGCAGTGGGCAAACCATGTGGGTCGGTATGTTTGGATTGGGTTACGCACCGCATCAGAGTTGCATTGGGATATGATCCTTGGTGCTTATTTCGTGTGTTTTGTTTCTCCTCTATGAGATGGGCTCATATCACTGCGCTTTGTGGTGGTATCTGTTGAGCTTATGAAACGGTTCTCTCATTTCGTTCTCCTTCCATCATTGGTTATATTCGAGTTGTTGCTTGAGGGTGCACAAATTACATCATATGTGGGGCCTATCAGTCGAGCAGCTTGCACTAGGTGAAATAAGATTTTTGGACCAGGAATTAGCACTATCAGATTTGATGTCACGACCCAAAATCCATGTAAGATGTCACCTAACCCAATCCACTAGGTAAGCCAACTAATAGTCAACACAAATCAACAACCAGAAATCAATAAGTGAGATAACTACATCACCAAACAATAACCCAATGATTGGTAATACAAGTTATGAGCCACTAAGGCTTAGATTTACAAAGTTGGTATGAAAATAAATACAACATTTGTTTGGAGTGTACATAAACAAAATTTGGATATAAAACTACCAAGGTGAAATGGTAGCTATATCCGGAAGGCAGGTACATCTTTAGTGCCAGCTCCCGTCATCCATAGCATCTTAGCTCCAAGATCTGCACGCAAGGTGCAGAAGTGTAGTATGAGTACAACCGACCCTATGTACTCAACAAGTATCATAGCTAACCTCGGCGAAGTAATAGTGGCAAGAATTATAAATGATACTCGCTAATCACCTTTATAGTCTATAATTCCAACAAGTACAGAACAGTAATATGATCAAATCACAAAATCACAGATAAGACCACCTTGGTGCATAGAACAACTTAATGTACTCTGCCCAATCAACAATCCAGCATATAAAGAAGATATACAAATAAATCAGAGAAACAATGAAGTAAATTTGCAAGTAAAGATGAAATGCAATAACCAAATATCAACCCGCTGCAGCATGCAACCTGATCCAAATAGAAATCACAATCCAGCTCTAAGGCCCACATCAAAATTTCAATGATCGAACCAAACCACTAACCAGTTTTTCTAAAGTCCACAACAACCAGAAACCTATTGGTTTCTCAAAATTCGCGTGTACACCATCAAGGAGGAACATAAGAGGGTAACCTTAGGGGATGGATCCATATCCACACACTGCACAGACAACTCACGTGCTGCACGGAAAACTCACATGCTAATAATATCAAATGCATAGACAACTCACGTGCCAATAATAACAACATCTTGGATCCGCATGACAACTCACGTGCTGCCTAGACAACTCACGTGCTAATAATATCAACCACACTGAAAACTTACATGCTGCACGGACAACTCATGTTCCATTATGACAATCCGCTCACATGTTCAATATCCCAATTCGCTTTGCGTGGTCACAGGCTTAATATCACAATTCGCCCGGTGCAATCTCTAGCTCAATATCATAATCCGCTCGGAGTGGTCATAGGCTACCAGTCCAATCCATATCACACAAAAAGTAGATACACATAAATACATGGGCATGTTAAGGTTTATGCATGTGCAAAGTGTGCTATCATAGCTTAAATCAGGCAAATACATCTCAAAAATAGCAATTATCATGTTTAATCAGAAGATTAACCTCTATGTAACATAAAACATGGATCAAATAGCTCACAATAGGGGTACAAGTATAAGAATCATCACAACTTGAAGCTTAGCAATCAATCCAAGACATATCATAGCCTAAGCACTACCCCGAGAATGAATAATACCCCGGTGCACGCACATGGGTTCAACCCCACACATGTACGCCACCTATAGCACGTACCTATCACAAACAACTCAGGCAACTAGTGCCTCCAGGTTTAGGTAAACTACTTACCTCAAAAAAGCTAAATTGATACTCTAGAAGCGCCATCCCACACGAATCGACCTCCAAACGGCACAAAACCAGCCAAAAACAACTCAAACACATTAAATAATGCCATAGGAATCAAACTCAAACGATAAAGGTCGGATCTGTAATCAAATACTCAAATTCAACCAAAAAGGTCAATCTGGGCCTGTACCTCGAAACCCGAGAAAACTCATAACCTTCGACAACCCATTCGAATACAAGTTCAACCATACTAATTTCACTCAAATCTGACTCCGAATCGATATTCAAAACTTAATCATTCACTTTAGAAAAGTTTTGGTAAAACCCCAATTCCCCTTATAGATTCATAATCAAAATGCCAAAATCAAAGATGGAATCATGTAATAATCAAATCCTAGTAAAAAATACTCACCCCAAGCCAAATGGTGAAAATCTACTCCAAGATCGCACAAATCCGAGCTCTATAACTCAAAAAGTGATAAATAACTCTACCTCAAAATATAAAGCTTCTGCCCAGCACTTTTGCTTATGTGGTCCAGCAGTCGCTTCTGCGGCATCACTTCTGCGACATAAACCCCGCTTCTGTGGATAACATGAAAGCCCCGACTTCTCATACCTGTGAACACCATTCCGCTTCTATGACATCTCAGGTTCGAGGAACCATCTGCTTCTGTGGAACACTCTTCCAGCTTGCCTTCCCGCTGTTGTGCCTCCATGACTGCTTTTGTGGTCCCGCAGATGCACCCAGGGATCCGTATCTATGGACATCGCCAATTTTCAGCCTCCTCCACAGGTGCGACAACACGAGCGCTTCTGTGACCAATGCACCTGCGCAAACACGACCGCAAATGCGCAACACCAGAACCAAACCTGCCAAGACACTCCTAAATGATCCAAAATCAATCCAAAACACACTTGAGCCCCGCAGGACCTTGTCCAATCATGCCAACAAGTCTCAAAACATAAAAAGAACCTAATCGAGGCCTCAAATCACACAAAATAATATCAAAATCATGAAGCGCACCTCAATTCATGCTTATTGAACTGTTTCAAAATTTCAAATTCCAAACTTACGCTGAACACGTTTAAATACCTCGGAATCACCTCAATTTTTGCACACAAGTTCCAAATGACGTATAAACCTATTCTAACTCCAGGAACGACAATCCGAACCCGATAGCATCAAAATCAATTCCTGGTCAAACCTATGAACTTTTCAAACCTCCAAATTGTCAGTTTTTGCCAATTAGTGCAAAAACATTTTGAAAACATCCAACTGCAAATACGAGCATACGGCCATGTCAAAAATCACCATCCGGACCTAACAGAACCATCAACACTTCGATCCAAGCTTAAATACACAAAAGTTAAACTTGGTCAACTCTTCCAACTTAAAGCTTCCTAGTTGAGAATCATTCTTCTATATGAATCCCGAACCACTCGAAACCAAAATCGATGATACACGCTAGTCATAGTACACCATATGAAGCTACTCGTGACCTCAAACCACCGTTCTGAAACAAGTGCTCAAACGACCGGTCGGGTCATTAAATTCTCCCCCACTTAAACATATGTTCGTCCTCGAATGTGCCAAGAGTCGTTCCAAATCCATTCAAATCATTGTATAACCTCACCATACATATACCCATGGGTGATCCCATGTCAGCCCCAATCCATAAGCCTGACAATACAGCTTAACTGAAGATCCTTACTTCAACTTATTCTATAAAACTTAGAACCACACCCCCAACATCCGGAATTCATTATAAGACTCGATTCTCGCATCAAAACACTATGCAAGTCTGGAAAGTTGTAGAAAGACATAACCACATAACCCATGATATAATCACATGATATACCACATAGCTCAAATACTTATAGCAATAACTTCCGACCACAATAGCTGCCCAATAACAAACCCGCTACTGGCGACATACTTCATACCAAATAAAACCTTGTTCTAAACCTTCGTACACTACCAATGATGAAAGAATCAAGCCAAAACTCCTAATCACCCATTTCGTGGAGCTCTCTTTCCCGACAAGAACCATAGCAAAAATCTAAGCTAACTAGTGACATTAGTTTTCTCAGTAACTCAAATCCGATAGCACCATTATAGGTCCAATAACCTCATCTCATTCAGTACAAGCTTCTCGACCAACACGCCACACTAGCACCGCCTAGAGCCATAGCTCCAAATATGCAAATATGGCCGAAACCTCCGAAATAGAGAAATTTATATTCACTGGAGGAATCAATGAATTGCGATTGCGGAAATACCATCGCGATCGCGAAGAAGAAAATGTGCTGCTCGTGAAAATGCACTACGCGATCGCAGCAACAGGCTCGCGAACGCGATAAACACGACTGACAGAACTACGCTTTCGCGAAAACAACATCGCGAATGCGAAGAGATACCAGCATTCTGCTCAGCTCAGTTCAAACACTATGCAAACGCGTAGAAGCAGACGCGAACGCGAACACGATGAAGACCATCCCAACTCTATGCGAATGCGGCCATCCAATCGCGATCGCGATGAAGAAAGTGCCCAGCTCCAGATTTCCTCTATGCGATCGCATACCAATCTTCGCGATCGCAATGGATAGTGGAGGCATCAGAAACCAACAGTAACCAGCAATGAAAACATGAAGAAAAATGGTCCGAGATCAATCTGAAACATGCCTGAGCCCCTCGAGACCCCGTCCGAATATACCAACAAGTCCCATAACCTAACATGGACCTACTCGAGGCCTCGAATCACGCATAACAACATCGAAATGACGAATCGCACCTCAAATCAAACTTAATGAACTTCGAACTTTCAACTCCCAAAACTCGTGCCGAACCTTATCACATCAACCTGGAATGAACTCAAATTTTGCACACAAGTCCCAAAAAACATAACATAACTATTCCAATTCCTGAAACCGCAATCCGAACACGATATCATTAAAGTCAACTCTCAGTTAAAATCCAAATACAAATTCGGGTACACGCCCGAGTATAAAATCACCATCCTGACCTAACGAAACCATCAAAACTCCAATCTGAGGTCAAATACTAAAAAATTAAACTTAGAATCTTCTAACTTTAAAGCTTCAATCAAGAAATCCATTCTTCCAAATTAATTCCAAATAACCTGAAAACCAAAATCGACGATTCACACAAGTTATAATACATCATATGATGCTGCTCAAGACTTCATATAGCTAAACGGAATGCAAATGCTCAAAACAACCGACTGGGTCGTTACATTCTCCCCTACTTAAAATTATGTTCGTCCTTGAACGTGCCAAGAGCCGTTCCAAAGCCATCAAAACACTGTGCCACCTTACCATGCATATACCTAGGGGTGATACCACGTCACCTTATTCCATATAGGCCCGATAACACAATATAACTGAAGATCATTACTCTAACCTTAGTCCGTAAACCTTGGAACCCAATTCCCAACATCCGGAATTCCTTACAACACCCGAATCTCGCATCTACACACTATACAAGTCTGTTCAAGCTGTATCAAACCATAACCAAAGCCCAAGATGCCGTCACATGATGTACCACATAGCTCAGATGCTCATAGCAATAACTTTTGGCCACCGTAGCTGCTCAAAACATACCCGGTACCGGTAACAAACCTCATATCAAACAAAACCTCATTCTAAAACCTTCGTACACTGCTGATGATGAAAGAAACACGCAGAAACTTATAACCACTCATCCGATCAACAAGTCACGGAGCTCTCTCGCCTAACCAAAACCATAGCCCAAATTCTAAGTTGGCTTTCGATGTTACTCTTCCGAACACATTGTAATAAAATTCGATAGCAACCACCTCAGGACCAAAGACTTCATCTCATCAAATACAAGCTACTCTACAGATATGCCAAACCAATACTACCTAGAGCCACAAACAGTGCAATCCGTGCACCAATACGAAACAATTCAAATGCACTCAAAAATGAAAAAAGACTCAAATGAGAGAACTGCCCTGCAAGCTCAACAAGTACCACCACAACATAATGCTAAGAACTCATCACACACAGTAAGACAAAAACACAAAAATTTATCACAAAGGATCATATCCCATCATAACGCAGCTGCAATACGTCACTCATCCAAACACTGATCCATATGAAATACCTCGAGCCCTAATACTTAAAATCAACAACCATAAGCAGTTCGACACCAAGTACACAAGTGCATGACCATAACCATGGAGGAGCGAATAACACTTTATACCACAGCCCGGAAAGAACATAACCAAGGAGCAATCAACCATTCAACACCCCAATAAACATTTCACTCAAATTCCGTTGTAAGGCCCAAACAGGACCGCATCGAGTGTGCATATAACCATCAAATCATAATCCCTCGTAGCATAGAAGAGTATCACATAGAACATAGCAGAGCACGAACAAGCTCAAATCTAACCAAATGACACACCTTTCACTAATAACGATGTTGAGTCAACAAATTCGACCAGGTGTAGAATACACATCCTTATTAGGCCTACTAATGACCCCCAAATCAACCCTGGTCACCCCAAATGGATAATTGGCCCTCTAAAAGTCCATAATGACCTAACCATAGCTCGTGCTACCATCTAGCTAACTTTGGCCACATCCACACAGTCCGCAACCCCGGAATAATCTTCTTCTCAGATCTCCCAATCTCCAAATCCATAGAACACATGAATCACCATAGCCGATAACAACTTCGCCACTCAAATGACTGACACATCTATCATACATAATCATCCCCACGAGAAATACTTTTATAATCCTTCCATGCCACATAGCAAAAATCTATATATTAGCAGTCAATCAACTAGGCGAGTATCGCAATACCAATGGAACATCCGTAAGTCAAAACTCAGCGCGCCTTCTGAAATGCGCACCCTTCTCCGGCAATACGAAGTAGTAATAATAGCATTCACCTAATCACCTGCAACCGTCCATGTTGCCTAAGAATTCATGACCTTCCCTTCAAAACTGAACCGTGAACTTGCATATGCAAATCTCAATCCCACACAACACACCGCATCTATGATGCCATCATATGAAAAGTACGAGAATCTCTTAATCAACTATGAGTCACAAGAACAATACATACTTGATCAGTCAGAAACCTTCTATTTAATCCCATCCAGGAGAAAATCACAATACGTTACATGCTCCTCATGCCGGTAGGAAATATCCATCTCAAACCATGGTAGAAACCATCGAGAACTCTTCGAAACCCATTTGCACATAACCAAGCCATTAGAACCGAATCTCTCTAACTGAACCAAGCCACGGGAGTCGCCAAACCCAAGATTATTGCCACAAAACACCTGTAGAGACTCACCACATCATAAGTAGCCAAAGAACTAACCATATCCATTACCATGCTGATCCAACCTACTATCAAGTTGTCATATTTCTCCGAGTTCCTTTCGAGTTACCCTCAAGTTGACACTTCTCCTTGCCAGAACACCACGATCCCTATCCAAAGCTTACCACCAGAGATTCTAGCGTAAAACCACACCGCCCTAAGGCCCATAAGCCATTATATTCCCTCTTAAGCATCTCAAAAGTACCACAACCGATATACCCACTCTAACGAGACCTTCTATGAATCTAAAGTCATTTTCTTCACCTTCCTGATACTGAAATGTAGAAACCATGATGATATAGAAATACCGCGAGTCCTGACACCATCCAATGTAGATCACAGATTCTAACCATATACAAATTTGAAAAATTCTCAATTGCTACATATAGATCTTGAATCCATTAGAAACTTCTCGAGAGTCTTCCTCTTTGCTTAGATCTGAATTGCATCGCCCAAATGGCCGACCGACCTGTGCCCCATTAGCACGACGACACCCAAAGAAGTAATCCCCACCTCTAAGTAACCAAGCAAAATACCAGTCCATGCGCACTACATCCTTCACAAATAACAACTCAATCATTCCATGATTCCCATATACCCATAAAGTGTAACATAACACGTATCCAGAAATTCCTTTACTCAAGTCGTCCTCGATCTCATCCTCTGCAAGTCATATATGATTCACAAGTATGCCTCAAACCGAAACCGGTACAACACATAGCCATGCAATCAAATCGTCAATAGCAGACTCCCCTACTTGGCTTAAAGCCATAAAACAAAACATTTGATAACTCACCATATCCATACTTTATTACTGTCATAATACGCAGTGAGATTCAACTAGATCCTTCATAAGCTTAGGTAACACAAACCATATAATACCTCAAATCATCTGCTAAGCTCGCATTCATCCTCGTAACAATCAAGCCAACCTCCTCAATTAATCCAAACTCAAGTTGCTACACATATAACCCACCGGTAAGAGAAAGCTCTCCACCAAAAAACAACGTAGAGATCACACAACCTTAGGACACCCCGCGGGTGATAACCTGCCTGCTTAGCCTCAAATTGATATCTCTCTATGCCCTTTTGTAGCCACAAATCCTACGCAATCACTTATTCTTCCTGAGTCTGAACTCATCAACAAGACATGAGAATCTAATTTGTTCCACAATTAAACAACATGAAAGATCCTTCAACATACTCATAACTCGAGACTATACGTCACATCAGAACAAAAATCAAGCACCCAATAGTCCTTTTTGCACCTCAAGCAAACTTTTCTTATCACATTCAAACCATCTAAACACATCCCGCAATCACATCATACTCATACATATAGCCATCCAACCACTCATCGAGCCACAAACTCTATTCATAGGCACACTACCAGACATATAGGTCCAAAAGCACATGCTCACACAACTGAAACTATCGAGCCTCAGCTGCGGTCCATACCCGGCCTCAAGTCCTCCAGACTAGCCCATCACCAGCATACAAAATATACATCTCGCACCTCATCCATTGAATTCACAAGTCGTCGATCACATAGGCATACGAGTGAGTGAAAGGGATTCAAATCAATACGCTTTAAGCTAAATCAATGCCACACGAATAAGAAAGAAAGATGGAAAGTTTATCCTAAATGCCCTGTAGCCTCTCGAAGATAGGTATGGACGTCATCATACCGATCCGTAAGACTCTACTAGACACTTGCTCATGAGTTGTAGAACCTATGAAACTAGGGCTCTGATACCAACTTCTCACGACCCAAAATCCAACTAGTCGTGATGGCACCTAATCCAACCCGCTAGGTAAGCCAGTTAAGTATAAACTAATTCAAATGAGATTCATTAAGAGAAGAAATGATAATACAACTGAACTATTATACAAAAGTTCCCAAGGACTGGTAGTATTAATCATGAGCTTCTAAGATTTAGAGTTTACAAAGCTGATATGAAATAAATACATCATCAGTTTGAAATATACATAAACAAATTGATAATTCTAAAGCTACCAAGAACAAGAGGCAGCTACGACCAATGCAGGTACGCCTTCAATGCCAGCTCCCACCATACACAGCAACATCAACATCCAAAATTTCCACGCAAGGTGCAGAAGTGTAGTATGAGTACAACCGACCGTATGTACTAAATAAGTAACAAACCTAACCTTAGGTTGAAAGCAGTGAGGAGCGTGGACAAACAGTCAGGGTCCAACACCAATAGCCAACAATAACTCATAACAACATAATAAAAGTAAAATAAGAAATAATTCAAGGATATGATGCTCAGCTCGTTCACAGTTCCGGAAAAATAGGCGTTCTTTTCACATATAACAATAAAACTTTCACCAAAATCACCGAATTATGAGTAAATTTAAAAACTTTGATTTTTTCCAAAAACTTTCAACAACAGATACAATGTTTCATTATCAGATGGCACGAGGAAAGTACATCTCTATGCCTACATGTCAATGAGCATGGGAAGTCATGAGTGTCACAATACCGTACAACATGAGGAAATGCATCTCTATGCCTGTATGTCAAGTGTGCATGTCAAATGCAATGCAATGCGGTAACAGCCCAAAAATAATTATGTGACGTATCAATAAATGGTAGCAGAGACAGAAATATGATATGCAAATGAATGCGCATGACTGAGTATGCAATTGTAATTTAAGCAAATAACTTTAACAACATATGACCTCAATGGGTCCCAACAGGATAAATATATAGCCTAGACATGGTTTCTAACATGGATCACACCTCAATTACTCTAGCATGTAGAAATTTTATGAATAGAAACAAGATTAGGTCACCACACAACACCACAAAATCAATCGAGTCATAATTCACATGGTGCATGCCCACACGCCCGTCACCTAGCATGTGCATCATCTCAACACCAACATATAACACTTACATTCAGGGGCTTACCTCGAACAAGCCAAATCTACTACCGAGCAAGCCAAATGATGGTCCAAAAATCATCCCGCGTGTACCGACCTTTGAACGACTCAAAACTAGCCAAAAGCAACTCAAGAACATAAAATAATGCCAAAGGAAATAAACCCAATCGATAAAGTTGGATTCTTTAATCAAAGGCCCAAAGTCAACCAAAAAGTCAAACTCGGGTTTGCACCTTGGTACCCGACAAACTCACAAAATCCGATAACCCATTCAATAACCATACTAGTTTCACTCAAATCTTCCAAATCGATGTTCAAAACTCAAAATTTACTCTATAAAACTTTAGACAAAAACCCTCAATTTCTCTTTTGAAATCACCAACCAAATGACAAAAACGAGGATTGATTCATGAAATATAATCAAAACCGGGTAGAAAACACTTACCCCAATCCATATGGTGAAAAATCGCCTCAAAATAGCTTCAATTTGAGCTCTATAGCTCCAAATATGCAAAAATGGCCGAAACCTCCGAAATAGAGTACTTTATATTCACTGGACGAATCAATGAATCTCGATCGCGAAAATACCATTGCGATCGCGAAGAAGAAAATGCACTGCTCCTGAAAATGCACTACGCTATCACAGAAACAGACTCGTGAATGTGATGCACAAGACTGACAGAACTACGCGTTCACGAAACAAAACTGTGAACGCGAATAGATAACCAGCATTCTGCGCAGCTTAGCCCCAAACACTACGCAAATGCGTAGAAGCAGACGTGAACGCGATGAAGACCATCTCAACTCTACGCGACCGCGATGAAGAAAGTGCCCAGCATCAGATTTCCTCTACGCGATAGCATCGTGAAGGACAGTTGAGGCATCAGAAACCAGCAACAACCAATAATGAAAACATGAAGAAAAATGGTCAGAATCAATCCAAAACACGCCCGAGCCCCTCGAGACCCCGTCTGAATATACCAACAAGTCCCATAACCTAACACGGACCTACTTGAGGCCTCAAACACGCATAACACATCAAAATGACGAATCACGCCTCAAATCAAACTTAATGAACTTTAGAACTTTCAACTCCCAAAACTCGTGCTGAACCTTATCAAATCAACCAAGAATGCACTAAAACTTTGCACACAAGTCCTATATGACATAACAAAACTATTCTATTTCCCGAAACCACAATACGAACCCGATATCATCAAAGTCAACTCTCTATCAAACTTATTAACATTTCAAACCTTTGCATTTCCAACTTTCGCCAATTAGCTTCAAATCCTTCTAGAAATATCCAAATGCAAATCTGGGTATATGCCGGAGTCCAAAATCACCAACCGAACCTAACAGAACCATCAAAACTCCAATCCGAGGTCAAATACTAGTGTCAAACTTGGTCAACTTTTCCAACTTTAAAGCTTCAATCATGAAATTCATTCTTCCAAATCAATTACGAATAACATGAAAACCAAAACCGACGATTCACAAAAGGCATAATACATCTTATGATGCTGCTCGAGACTTCATATAGCTGACCGGAATGCAAATGCTCAAAACAATCAGCTGGGCCATTATAGATTTATACGCGTGTTGCTAGTAAGAGAATTACTTGAAGCGACACGGTGAGATAAGTGGGCTATAATACGTGTATTTATTTCAAGAAAAATACTTTTAAAATAAATGCAAGGCTCACTGGATGATATAAGAAAGATTGTGATTGTGAATTGTGAAATGTTAATATGAGGTGTGGTACCTCGATGTGATTCTTGTTGTATATTCTATGTTGGAAAGGCTTGTTAATTTGAATGGTTATTGTTTTGTTTCCTCACCTCATTCCGTTCATAATTTTGATTGTACCTGGTTATTTGTTGTTACTCTTATGTTGGAACGATTGTGATTTCTTGGGTGAGTCGTGCATTTTATGTGATTTGTTGTGTTGCTTTAGTGTGCCAATATGTAACTCCGTTGTTACTTGGTGATATGATTGATTTATAACATGCTTTACTATCTGTGTCTCTCAAAATAAAACTCGTCATCTCACTCGTTGCTTTACTATATTTAAATTGTTGTCACGCTTTACTTTAAATGATTCTACATTTAATTCGTTAACTTATTTGATAATTTACTTTATCCAAAAATGTTACTTTACTTTACCTTAATTGATTTCTAAACCAAACTCATTTCCCCATTTGATACCCTACTTTGTATAAATTGTATTGTATTTTACTTTATTTGACCTCTAAAGTAAACTCATTATCTCATTTGACGCTTTACTTTATTCAAGACTGTTATTTTACCTTATTTTGTTGAATAAATCACTTGAATATTTTTATTTGACAATTGACACAAATACAATGTACATGGTAGCATGTGGACTTTGCCGTGCGAAGGTGATTGATAATGTGAGCACGAGGTGCCATGTGTGTAAGATTCGGGATTGTGGCTTACGATATGTGATTATGAGTTGTGGTGCCTCGGGGTAATTCTTGTTGACAGTCATGCGTTGGGAACGATTTAATTACTTGAATTGTCACTTTTTCCTTAATTGATTTCATTCATACTTTATTTGTGTTCTAATTATGTTGATGCTTTACTCCTTTACTTCTTGTTGCCATTTGTGTTTCTATTATTCCATTGTTGGTTTTATATTAATAATATTTCCGTTGTTAGCCTTACATTGATGTTCTCTCCATTGCTAGCTCTAAGTTAATATCTTGCACAGGTTTTATTTTCAGTGAGTGTCTCGACTAACCTCGTCACTACTCCACCGAGGTTAGTTTTGATACTTAATGGGTATCGTTGTGGTGTACTATTGCTACGCTTCTACACAAATTGTGCAAATCCTAGTGCCGGTCGTTAGCTAGCTAATGGGGTTTTGCTATGGAGACTTCACGGTATACTTGCCATTATGCTTGCAGGCCTCAGAATCATCTTCTAGAGCTTTACTTTACTACAGTTTACTTCATACCAAATAATGATGTATTTGATAATCTTAGTTACTCTCAGTAGAGCTTATGACTCTGTAGTACTGGTTTTGGGGTTATATAACAATTGTTCGGTTTTAGCTACATTATCCATTTATCAGTGTATTGTTTATACTATTAAGTTGGTTTATTCTGTTACATCTCTTCATGTGTTAGGCTTACCTAGTCTTAGAGACTAGGTTCCATCACGACTATCTAAGGTGAGATTTTGGAGTCGCGACACCAGCATGTTCACCTTCTCTCACCTGGGCTCAGTTCTCATAGTTTTTTCTAGAGAAGTTCATTCCCTTCACTCAGAGAGAGGAATCATGCAGTCAGTTTGAGCACCTTCAGTAGGGGAGCATGACCGTTACTCAGTATGAGACCAGATTTTGTGGATTTATCGCACGATGGAGCTATTCTGATCCCTATTGAGAGGGAGAAGGTGTTGAGGTTTATTGATGGATTGACATATGCAATCAGGTTACGGATGGCTTGAGAGGCCAAGGATGATATTTCCTTTACTCGAGTTGTGGAGATCGCCAGTAGGATCGAGCACAACAGAGGTCAGGGTAAGGAGATGGCCTCCAATGAGAGGCCTCCTTATTTTGGAGGATTCAATAGTGCCTCATCTAGAGGCCGAGGTCGGTTTGTGAGGGGCCAGTCCAGTGGACCAGTTTATCATTCGCCACCTCCCGGCAGAGGAGCTTTAGTACAGTATTTGTTCAGTGCACTCCCAGCTTAGAGCTCTTATCGCACTCCATTAGTGCAGGGTTTGTTTGTACCGGGCTCTTCTAGCTGTTATTCTATTTCACCGGGTTCAATTCAAGCCCTGCATTCATTCCCGGTTCGAGGTTGCTGCAAAAGAGGGGAGTTGGGGCATGTGATGAGGTATTACCCCATTTTCTCAGAGGTCATGTACCGTAGGGAGGTGAGACTATGACTCCTACACCCGTTGCTACACCACCCCCTCAATCAGCTTGGGGTGGAGGTTGCAGAGGACAAGGTCGCCCTAAAGGGGGAGGTTAGTTAAGTGGTGGACAATCCCGTTACTATGCATTTCTCGCCAGCCCAAAGGTAGCTGCATCTGATGCCGTGATCACATGTATTATTTCCTTGTGCCATAAGGATGATCCAGTGTTATTTGACCATGGTTCCACTTATTCACATATGTCTTTGTACTTTGCTCATTATTTTGATGTGCATCGTTATTCTTTAGATATGCATGTTCATCTATCTACACCGGTGGATGATTCTATTATGGTGGACCGTGTATATCTGTCTTGTGTGGTGACCATTGGGGGTTATGAGACAAGAGTTGATCTTTTATTACTGAGCATGGTTGATTTTTTAGGTGATTTTAGGTATGGATTGGCTATCTCCATACCCTATTATTATTGATTTTTCTAAGACCGTGATGTTGATGATGCTGGGGTTGCCTAAGGTGGAGTGGAGAGGTTCCTTGGGTCATGTTTCTAGTAGAGTGGTGTCTGTTCTGAAGGCTCAACGGATGGTCGAGAATGGGTGCTTGATGCACTTACCCTTTTTGAGGGATGTTAGTACTGATACTCCTTCTGTTGTGTCAGTTCCAGTAGTGAGGGAGTTTCTAGATGTGTTTCCAGCAAACCTGTCGGGCATTCCACCTTACAAGGATATTGATTTTGTTATTAATTTGGTGACGGGCTCTCAGCCCATCTCTATTCCACCATATCGCATGACACTAGTGGAGTTGAAGGAATTGAAGGAGCACTTGCAGGAATTGCTTGATAAGGGTTTCATCAGGGCTAGTGTCTCACCATGGGATGCACCCGCGCTATTCGTGAAGAAGAAAGATAGTTATATGAGGATGTGCATTGACTCAAGTAGTTGAAAAAGGTCACTATCAAGAACAAGTACCCACTACTGTGTATTGGTGTCTTATGTGATCAGCTTTTGGGTGCTAGGGTATTCTCGAAGATTGAATTGAGATTGGGGTACTACCAGTTGAAGATCACGACTTTAGATATTTCGAATACTGCATTCCTGACCCGCTATGGCCATTATGAGATTTTGGTGATGTTGTTTAGATTGACCAATTCCCCAGCATCTTTCATGCACTTGATTAACAACTTGTTTCAGCCCTATTTGGATTTCTTCGCTATTGTGTTTATTGATGATATCTTGGTGTATTCCCGCAATCAGGAGGATCATGAGCCGCATTTGAGGATCGTGCTCCAGACTTTGAAGGAGAATAAGCTTATGCAAAATTGTCCAAGTGCGAGTTCTAGTTAAACTCAGTGGAATTCTTAGGTCATATAGTATCCAGTGAGGGGATTAAGGTAGATTTGAAGAAGATTGAGGTAGTTCAGAGTTGGCCCAGACCATACATTGCTACAGAGATCCGAAGTTTCCTTGGATTGGCTAGGTATTATCGCCTTTTTGTGGATGGGTTTTCATCTATAGAAACCCCATTGACTATATTGACGCATATGGGTACCCTATTTAGGTGGTCTGATGAGTGTGAGAAGAGCTTTCAGAAGCTCAAGACTGCCTTGACTACAACTTCAGTTCTGGTTTAGCCTTCGGAATTGGGTTCTTATACAGTATATTGTGATGCTTCACGGATTGGCATTAGGGGCGTGTTGATGCAGAAGGGGAGAGTGATTTCTTATGATTCATGTCTGTTGAAGCCCCATGAGAAGCACTACCCAATGCACGATTTGGAGCTAGTAGCCATTATTCACAAGCTCAAGATTTGGCAGCACTATCATTATGGCGCGTCTTGTGAGGTGTTCACGTATCACAGGAGTCTCCATCACTTATTCAAGCAGAAGGATTTAAACTTGAGGCAACGGAGGTGGTTAGAGCTACTAAAGGACTATGATACACCATTCTTTATCATCCGCGGAAGGCCAATATGGTGGCCGATGCTTTGATAAGAAGGTTGAGAGGAAGGGTAGTCTGGCATTTTTTTTCGATTGGAGAGAGATTATTAGTTTTGGATGTGTAGGCCTTGGTCAACAGGTACCGTGAGATTAGATATTTCACAGCCCAGCAGGGTTCTTGTATGTGTTGTATCACGATCGTGCTTGTTAGAGCGCATCGAGGCACGTCAGTATGATGATCCCCACTTGTGTTCCCAATTGACACGGTGCAACACGATGATACTAGGAGGTTAATATTGGTGATGATGGGGTATTGAGATTTCAGAGCCGTATTTGTGTGCCTAATGTGGATGTGCTACAAGAGATGATTCTTGATGAGGCCCATAGTTCGCGGTATTCCATTCATCCGGGTGTCATGAAGATGTATCGGCATTTGAGGCAACACTATTGGTGGTGAAGGATGAAGCAGGATATTGTCGAGTTTGCAGCTCGATATTTGTACTGGCAGCTGGTGAAGTACAAGAATCAAAAATCGGGTGGTTTGCTTGAGAGGCTAGATATTTCGGAGTGGAAGTGGGAGTGTATCACTATGGATTTTGTAGTTGGGTTTCCGGCGGACCTTGAGGAGATTTGATGTAGTGTGGGTCATTGTGGGCTGATTGACCAAGCCTGCACACTTCATTCCAGTCATGACTACCTACTCCTTAGAGGAGCTGGCTCGAATTTATATTCGGGAGATTGTTCATCTTCATGGTGTGCTTGGGTCTATTATCTCGGATCGAGGCACACAGTTAACATTTCATTTTTAGAAAACAATGCAGTGTGAGTTTGGCACATGGGTCGAGCTGAGTACGGCATTTCATCTGCAGACAGACAGATAGTTCGAGCGTACTATTCAGATATTGGAGAACATGTTACGAGCATGCGTCATTGATTTTGGGGGCTCATGGGATGAAGTCTTATATAAGAGCTGATGTCGTTCTCCAGTTGGTTGGTTTGCGCCTGGTGAGGCTAGGTTGTTGGGCACTGATTTGGTCCGTGATGCTTTGGAGAAGGTGAAGTTGATTTAGGAGCGGCTTCGTACAACACAGTCTAGGAAGAAGAGTTATGTGGACATGAAGGCCTGTGATGTGGCTTCCATGGTGCGTGAGAAGGTTCTATTCAGAGTTTTTCCCATGAAGGGTGTGATGAGGTTCGGGTAGAAGGGCAAGTTGAGCCCTCGATATATTCGTCCTTTTGAGGTGCTAGAGAGCGTTGGAGAGGTGGCCTACAGACTTGCCTTGCTACCTAGTTTATTGATAGTTCACCAAGTATTTCATGTTTTCATGCTTTGGAAGTATTATGGGGATTTGTCACATGTATTGGACTTCGGCATGGTGCAGTTTGACGAGGATAACTTATAATGTGAACCCGGTGGCAAATGGTGAAGGTTCATTGGAAAGGTCAGCTGGTAGAGGAGGCTACTTGGGAGACAGAGCAAGAGACGCATAGCAAATATTCTCACCTTTTTGAGAACCCAGGTATGATTCTTGACTCGTTCGAGTACGAACGTTTATTTAAGAAGGGGAGAATGAAACGACCTAGCCAGTCATTTTGACTATTTTATCCTCGTTCCCCCTATTTAATGCTTTACATATATGTGTTTGTCATTATGTGACTTGCGGGGATGGTTGGTTTGGTTTCGGGAGAGTTTTGGATTAGATTAGGACACTTAAAGGTTAGAAGCTTAAGATTTGAAGGTTGATCGGAGTTTGACTTTTGTGTATTTGATCTCGGATTAGAGTTTTGATAGTTGCTTTAGGTCAAATTGTGATTTTTGACTTTGGCGTATGTTCGGATTTGGATTTGGACATTCCTAGGTCATTTTAGCTTGAATTGGAAAAAGTTGGAAAAGTTGAAGGTTTGAAAAATTGATAGGTTTGACCGAGAGTTGACTTTCATTTTTCTTAGGGTCAGATTGTGGTTCCAGGAGTTGGAATAGCTCTGTTGTATCATGTGGGGCTTGTATGAAAAATTTGAGGTCATTCCGATTTGATTTGATATGGTTCGACATGCATTTTGGAAGTTTGAATTTCTTTAGTTCCTCAGGCTTGAACCGAGGTGCGATTCATGGTTTCGATGTTTTTTTATATGATTTGAGTCCTCGAGTAGGTATGTGTTATGTTTTGGGATTGGTTGATGAGATGGGACGGGGTCCCGGGGGCCCAGTGAGTGTTTTGGTTTCATTTAGGAACATTTTGGATATTGTTGGCATTACTGAAAATTTTTGGATATGGTGCTTCCACATTTGCGGAGTGTTGGGCAGACGTGTGTCCGCATATGCGGGATTTTGGTTGTAGAAGTGAAGCTGGGCTGGAGAAGGCAGGGACCGCAAATACGAAAAGTTGGGCATAGGTACGAGGCCGCATCTGCGATGAAGGATCGCAGATGCGTGTGCGCAAGTACAATGGGGTGACTGCAAATGCGGTGGATCGAGTTTTAAGTAAGGATTGCAGATACAGGCTCTTGACCGCAAAAGCGGTGCCGCAGGTTCGGTCGTTTGTCCGCAAATGCGGAAATGCTAGGCAAAATATTATATCGAAGGGTTTGGCTATTTGCTCATTATTTGGAGTTGTGGAGCTCGGCTAGAGGCAATTTTTTAAAGGGCTTTTCATTACAATTGAAGGGGTAATTAATCCTGACTTGATTTTGGTGTTAGATATTTATTACCCATAGATTACTAAACCTAATTAATATGAATTAAAGGTGGAATTGGGGGG